>OY720449.1:2007500-2255000 GCA_963082715.1 Harpalus rubripes
TATCAACTTTTATTTTTGCCTCCCGCTACCCTTCGTAAGGGAAGTAGGGGTCGGGCTAAAATCGCATATCGAGATTTTGGTAAATGACCACGTTTTAAGTTCCCTAGAATCCAATTTTAACATTTTCACGATAATGTCTGTATATGTGTGTATCCTCCACTCTAACTCAATACTATCATTCAGAAAATTTTGAAACTTTGTATTTCGAACTTTTTCTGTAATGGAAAGAGCCCATTAGATTTTGGTGAAAATCGGATAACCGCAAATGGCACTTTCATAGAAGCTCAAAATAGTTTTTCTTCGAAAAATACCTTTAAATGTTATTTTTTCGAGATTAAAGATTATTAAATTTTCTACAGATCTGCATTAATACTTTTTGTACATATTTTATGGTTAAATTTATAAAATTATTTATAATATCATTCCCAGAGCCTACGCTTTAATTCAAATGTATGTAAATGTATGTAACTGACAGATAAATGTCACTATCAAAGAACTAATCATTCCAAAATAATATTAGTAACGTTTTAAAAAGAAAAAGGAAATAGAACAATAGAAAAGATATTCAATACAGTTTCCAGCATAAATAAATATGTTGGTATGTATTTAGAATAATAAAAATTAACGATTCACAAAAATGTTTAAGCAAATCCTCATTTTTGGGTTAGAGAATTCCACGGATGACTTATAAAATAAAAATAAGGATTAACTTACTCTTTTTTGTGACTCGGGCTGTAAATGGCGTAAGGTATTGTGTTGGCCACACCAGATTTTTTAAAAAGCAACCCCACCTAACCCAGACAAAAAAATACAGGGTAGAAGATTATTATCTAAAGAGATTGTTGCTGCAATTAATGATTATTTTAATAACATTCCAAAAGAAGATTCGTTCCAAACTTTTAAAAAGTGGAAGGAAATAACTGTTCAGTATAGTATTGTTGAAGGGAACTACTTTGAATATATTTGAAATAAAATAGGAACCAAATGAATAATTCCCAGTAATTCTAATGTGACCTTCGTTTACCTATGCGTTTCCGTGCTAGATACTTGTATATATTTACCCATTGATAAATGTTTAAGTTAGTGTGAGATAAATACAAGTAAAGTGAACCTAGAATTAAAATTAGATTATGATTAATCGGCTAAGTTGTTGGAGTATCAAAGTCAGTGCGGCCGGGTAGGCAAATTGAGGTAAGTCGTGACAGGAAGATTAAATGCCGGGTCGTTTATAATTTAATAATTTTAGATTAATCGCGAGATGTAAGCCCAACGCAAGTGTGTCAAACGGTGCGGGAATCATGGGCAATTTCGATAATACTTGCAATTTGCTAATGTTCAATTTGGTGCCATTATACACAACCATACGCGGAAGAGATTCGCTAGATTTTTACACACTCTTCTTTAATGACTATTTGTTATATCATTTGCTCACTCAACCATAATAATTTATAGATAATTCAGTAATTTCTTCTTTTTATATATCCCTTTATAGTCCTCATTATAAAATAGTGTGTTAATTAATAAACAAGTAGGTACATGACCCCTTAACGGCTAAAATACAAGCACGCATCGTATTTCCAAGAAATCGTTAAGCTTAAGTGATGTATCAAAAACATTATTTATAATTAAAAATAAAACTGCAAACATTTTTTAATATGAAACTTGTTATCGTACACCTACATACAAAGTATGTGTCACATTTTTAAATTCCAACAGTAAAATATAATAGTACGAGTAAAATTAATTTCAATTCTAGTTTTCAGCAGGTACTAAAATTTTATTTAAAAAAAAAGATTATGCATTTTATTGTACTAGATGTAAAGGTTTAGAATATTTATTTATGATATATCTAAGTTTTAAAACTGAGGAGCAAGTTTGAAACACGACGCGAAGCGAAGTGGTCCCAACATTCGAACAAAATATCACGTATATTATACACTATTTTTTCTACAACCACTATTTTTATCTTCCGTGACCTTTAGGTAAGAAGGTATTGTCTTTGGTTAAAAATATTGATGGTGAGTTTTTGTTCAATAAGCACGTGTTACGGACCCTAGAATTTGATTTTACTATTTTTACGATAATGTCTGTATATCTATGTGTATGTATGTGCGTGCTTGCGTGCGTGCGTGCGTACGTGCGTGCGTGTGTGTGTATGTGTGTGTGTGTGTGTGAGTGTGAGTGTGTGTGTGTGTGTGTGTGTGTGTGTGTGTGTGTGTTTGTTCTAATACTACAGTTCCAAAATTTATAATACTTTCGTATTTCTCTTCGTTACATCCATATGAAGAGCTGATTAGATTTTGGTTAGAATTGGTCAGCTGGAAGTACCCACATTTGAAGATTTTAACAGTTTTTCTTGAAAAAAACAATGATAAATAACATTTTTTCACATTTAATGTTATTATGAATATTAATATTTTATCATTACCGATATCTGTGTACAAAGCAGATTGGTACGCCCAGCAATGGGTAATAAGCCGTGATGATATATTTATTTATAAATATTAAAGATTATTTTATTCTCTATATGATTTGAGTACATTTTATACTTCATATTAAATGGATGGAGTTAAAAATGATAAATAAATTAAATTTCATAAATTAGCCAGTGATGCTATAACTATGGAAACAGCTACTATATTAAGAAAATTCTGATTGAAAGATGTCAGTGTCAAGTCCAATTGACAGAGTATGTTTGTGTATGGAATTTGTAAAAAAAAAATACATACAACTGCCGGCAGGTAATGTACAAAAAATCGAATCTTTTGCAAGGAACTTTATGTACGAAATTTGTACAAAATACTTGGAACTGACGGAAGGTAATGTGCTGGCCACATCAGCTTTGAATGAGTTTTGACATGTGTCAAAAATGTCAATTTGTTTTTCCAGTCGTCATTACCAAGGTTACTATTTCATTTTTGAAACTAATGTTAAAAATCGGTCTGTCACTTTTTATCACTAGTGCCATAAAATGACATTTTTAACCCTAAAAACAAACATTAAAAAGCATAGGTACTTTTAATAGATTTATAGAAAAAGTAGTACTATATTTCTCTTTTTCTGTAAATACTAATGAATTTTTATTTTGTTTCAGGTGAGTACGAAAATCATCAAAGTTTGTGAGAATGAATATGGTGTCTGCTTATACTAGTTTTGGTATGGTATGATTACTTTAAATTTAGGTTTAATTTTTGTGTTAAATAAAGTGTTTTTATAAACATTAAACGAAAATCTGTACCTGAATAATAAAATATAAACTGATTTACTGATTTAGCATTTTTAATGGACATGCGTCTTTACAATTAATAAATGATGTTTGAAACTTTGGTGGCGTTTGAATTTAAACTGAAATTATAGAATATTTTCCAACAATTTCTACTGCTTCGAAATATTTTTGTTGAAATGGGCATGACGGAAAATCTTTAAGATTTAATTTATTCTACAATTTTTATTTAATTCTGTAGTATCTAATTTTTTAATTTCTTCGGCTTCAATATTGCAAATATTTTAGTTTTTTATGGGTCCCTATGCTACTTGGGCCCTTAAGCGTTGCTTAACCGTAGTTACGCTACGCCACTGATTCTAGATCAGAAAACTTCTATTCGGTTAAATTTTTGAACAACTTTTACTTCCATAATTTTTTTACAATACAGAGGATCACAGCCTTCAATCAAAATCCAAGATTTCTTATTCAGTACACGAATACAATAAAAACTATACCACGACTGTCTGTAGTAATATGAACTAGATTTTACGACTAGCACTAGCAGAATCACTTCTTTTCATTCCATTCCAGTATTGTAATTCCTGACAGATTTTCCATCTTTACAAATCTATTAAATCTCGCATTGACTTCTCTGTTTCCTATCGTGTTACGTCGATTGAAAAACCCGCTATGATCTTGCTGCCGGCCATCGTTCTCATCTCAACCGCTAGATGCGTCCGCAGATAACTGAGATGTTACTGCGATACTGTCAAGTGTCGGAAGATGCATACGTGCATTCACCGCCCAGGCATAAATTACCGATAATTACTGATCCAATTATTGTCCTGGTCACGGATAGATGTATGTGAGTGTGTGGGATGACAACATGAATATTAAAATATTTTATAGAAAACAATAAAAATACTTCAGTGTTGTACGGATTAATGTTGGATGTTTCAAGTAATTTGAGACTACATGGAAATAAAAAGGAATAAACATTTTTTTCCAATACCCATTTAAGTATTGTACAATGATTGTTCTCTTCGGGAAAATGACCAAAAACAATATGACTCCTATTTCAGGAAATTTTAGTTGTTAATCAGCGCATTTTTTGTGCAGGATTCCGTTAAAAAGCTTTTGTTGCAGATTTTCAATGTTGGTAGTTTCAGTAATTCCCTAGAATTTAAATACATAAAATAATTCGGTAACGTTTCGTATCGCACATCCCATAGAAAAGGGTAGTAAGTCAAAAAAATCTGGTGTGGCCAACACAATACCTCCCGCCATTTACACCCCGGGTCACAAAAAAAATTAAGTTAATCCTTATTTTCGGATTAGCGAATTTTACTCTAATATTGACAGTTTCTTAAAATATAGTCCAATCTAATCCAAGTAACTACCTTTTTTCAAACTTCTCAACAGCATTAAATCCCAATTACAGACTGGGTTCACATTCACATACATCCATGCGTGGGATTCGAACCCAGAGCCCCGAGGGGACTCATGACATGAGGCGTTGCTCTAACCATTGAGCCACCGGAGCTATAATAAAATGAAGATTAAATTTTAAATACTGGGATAGAATAGAATTCAATAATCCAAAAATGAGGATTAGCTCAAACATTTTTGTGAATCGTTAATTTTTATTAATCTAAATACATACCTACATATTTACATATGCTGAAAACTGTATTGAATTTCTTTTCTATTGTTCTATTTACTTTTTTCTTTTTAAAACGTTACTAATATTACTTTGAAATGATTAGTTCTTTGATGGTGACATTTATCTATCAGTTACATACATTTGAATAACTGCGTTTTATTTGTTTAAAGCGTAGGCTCTGGAATTTAAATTATAGATAATTTTATAAATTTATCCATAAAATATATAGAAAAAGTTTTTTTTATAATAACATTAATCTCGAAAAAATAACATTTAAAGGTATTTTTTGACGAAAAACTATTTTGAGCTTCTAATAAATTGCCATTTTCGATTATCCGATTTTCATCAAAATCTAATGGGCTCTTTCCATTACAAAAAAGTTCAAAATACAAGGTTTCAAAATTTTCTGAATGATAGTATTTAAGTTAGAGTGGAGGATCCACACACACATACACACGCACACACACACACACACACACACACACATACATACACACACATACATACACACACACATACATACACACACACACACACACACAGGCGCGCGCGCGCATACACACATGCACACAGACATCATCGTGAAAATGTTAAAATTGGATTCTAAGGGCCTTAAAACGTGGTCATTTATCGATATGCGATTTTTAGCACGATCCCTGTACCTCCCTTACCAAGGGTAGCGGAAAGTAAAAATATGATTATTGCTGAAGAAAACAGTCTCAAGTAATTAAATGTTATACTAATATAAAAATATTTCAAATCTTCAATACGAACATCAGAAGAAAACTGGGTTAAATAAAATTGATGCACTCTTTACTAACTTATTATAACTAACCCTATTACATTCACGAAGAATACTGTATCAATTCCAAATGGTACACTTTTCTACAGAAATTTACAATGTTTTCGCGTATCTAATTAGGAAGAATATAGAATTACAGCCATAGAAATATTCATGTAGGAACCGGAAAATCACTTTCCGATCCCTTATAGACAATTTTCCGAGATAGCTCAGTAAAAATGGAATTTCCGGTCTAAAAAGTAATCATCTTCAGGACCGCGAAAAAAAGTATTTCTGGTCGATTTAGAGATATGTAAAACAACTTATACCGGACGGAGGCACAAAAAGTAATTACTCATTGTCTATTTTTATGTTTTTCCAATTTTTCATTCATTTGACCATCTTATTCAGTCGTTTTTTTTTTTAGAGACGGACATATATACTATACAAATTAATGTAAAATGTAACCTAATCACTACATAAAATTCCCCACGCCTCGTTTTATGGCTGTAACCCGATAGAGAGCAGTCAATACAAGATTTAATAGATTTGTAAGTTCAATCTCTTCCATCTGATGCACAGCCACCTCCGATCTCCCTTGTCCATAGAACGAAATGTCCGGAGTTAGTCGCTGTCGGATCGGAGAATTTATTGAGATGACTGGACAGTTAAAGAAACGTACTCGACGTGACAATGTCTTCATTTTGAATAACTTTATTCTCCGCCTCAACAAAGTTATGCTTGTACTACAACTTCAAATGTGACAATTTTATGCCGTAATTATTTCTGAACCACGGGACAGAGAAAGGAATGGAGATATATTTGAATTAAAATAAGCACTTGAAAGGAAATTGTATAGTGGAGATGAAAAGTGTCTTTTATTTTCAATCAAAGCTGACGTAGAAAGTTTTTATAATGATCTTTTCTGTATCAATAGCACTCTGAACAATGTATATTTTTATTTTATTTGAGACTACGGGCAGTAATTAACATCGGAGTACCTATTCAAAAATTTTGTAGCATCATCTAGGCTTAATTTTACACCCCACATCTAATAAACACAGAAAGGTACAATAGATAGGGACTAGTAGAACTACTATGTCTATTAAAATAACAAATAATGCATTCCGTTAACTTTTTTTCGAAGCACGGACAAGAATTTATATTTTAGTGGTACAGGCTGCACTCTTCAGCGAAATTTGTTCAATATTTTGAGTCTTATGCCTGGTTTCTCCAGAGCAACTTAAGACTAACAGGCCTATTCTACTAAAATAATATGTATCGTTAGGAGTCGTTACTAGGCGACATGTAGTTATAATAACGATTTTTGCCAAAACCCTATTCTACTAATTTATTTATCGTTACGTATCGTTACTTATCGTTATTATATGTCGTTTATGAACGACAAGTTCACATGCCTCGTTGAAGTCGTAAAAACAAAAGTAAAAATGGCTGAAGAAGATATTTTATTAATTGTAGCTGAGCAAGATATTATTATTATTATATTATTACATTTTTTAATATAACATTTTATATAAGCGTCCTTTTACTGTACAGGGGGAAAATTTGAGATTTTTTTTTTTGTTGGGTAAAAAAAATATCACCATATATGAGGAACTTGTTGAAGTGATGGTTTGCCAGAAAATTCTAAATTATTTATAAATTATTATTTGTGCGTATTACATTACATATGAATGCACATAAATATTTTGTTTTCAATTCAGATGATGACAGCTTTGGATTTTTTTGCTCTTGGAAACTATCAGAAATCAGTAGCAAGGAGGTTATCAGTAGAAAAGGATTCATATGTGGTATTAAGTCAATCATTAATAATCATATCATTAATAGAAATCTGCAATATTATTGTTGATCATTTTATAGACATATACCTATATCAAATGTCATACGGCACAAGTAGATATGGAGCGTGTAAACTGTAAAACGAGGGTGAGAATAATAAATAATTTTATTTACGATGAAAATTTCAAATTTGAATCAATGTCAAATTTGAATTGAAAAACAAATATTAATTTATTCTGTCAAAATCAACATGAAGTTCGATATTATCGTTAAACTCATCATAACGATAACTCGATAACGATATGATTAGTAGAATACCTTTTTGTCATTTGTCGTTATTAAAGTCGTTCAACCAAATGCTTAGCGACAGTCGTATGGTAACGATACCGTTATACATATTTTTAGTAGAATAGGCCTGTAAGTCGTAACTTATTCCTAAGTTCCACCGTAAACTGTTGCACCACGCAAAAATGTCAAAATGTGAGACGTAAGTAGCACTTTAATGTAAGTCCAAAGAAACGGCGACTTATGTGTCATATATGTCAGTTGTCATATCAGTTCACGATAAATTTGTATCGTTTTGTGGAGTTACGGTGCAAGTCTTCAGCAATATGGACAAGAAACGTACAAATTACACCAAAGAAGAAAAATACTGCTATTGGACGTTGTGGATCAATATGAAGAGATCATGGAAAATAAGAAACAAACTAATGCGGTGTCAAATATACAAAAGGACAATAGGCGGTGTGCACAATAGTAGTCAGCGCCGTCAGCGGACAAAAATGACAAAATTGTTATTCATTGAAACTTAGCAAAGTTATGTTTTATATCAGAATAATTTTGCAATTTCTATTTTATAAAATATTTGCAATAAATGCGAATGATACGATGTCAAATATTATGTGATGCTTTAGAGGATGTAATAATTCTCACAAAATTACATATTGAAGTATCAAATTTTATAAATTTCCTAGAAGATTATATGAGGAACAGATGTTTAAGAAAATAACTTTTTCTTCTACTAACATGAAAAATTCTTTTAGGTATACATATTTTGTCATTATAAAAGATGCTTATCGAATGAATAAAATTCCAACAATAGTCGTATGATTGCAATAATGAATTATATAAAAATGTGTTTCTTAAGTTAATATTTGAACAAAATATAATACAAGAAGCAGAAAATGGTATTAAAATTGTATAATACTTGCAGTTGTATGAAATAGAAGTCTATTTTTGACATAATTCGTCTACTTATTATAGATTATGTACATGTAATGTTGATGTTAAAGGTAGAAATTCACATGGTTCGTATTTTTCCTGTATTTTCTTTTCAGAGCTAGTACAACTGATTCCATTTAGAGCCTGGTATATTTTCAATGAAGAATCTTCTTCATTTATTGCGAATATAAAAGAAAGATGCTAACATCATATACTGATATCGTGATATGTAGAAATTTTCTTCTTTCAAATCATTCAAGTTTCCATCTTTTTAATCTCAATTTCCATGTATTGTGCATCTTGTAACATTTAACTAATATTATAAATTATAATATAAATTTAAATACGATAAAATGGTTTATAGAAATCACACATATTATGAGAAAAATTATATTTTCTGCCACAGTACCTTCGCTGGTATTTTGACTTTTTTGATTGTCACATCACATATATAGCATTTTAAATATTTTATTTATTTATTTAAATATAGTATGATGTATAATATTCATACACAATAGCAACAACTCAAAATAAAATTGTAAATTGTATCACTTTCTCGAAATGTCAAAATTTATTCGGTAACCAAAAATGCCAATGTAGCCGTTAGAGGCGCTGACGCTCAAAATGTGCTCATCGCCTATACATGTAATTTAATTGCCGCAACATTTAATATAAATTTATTAAATGTATGCAGAGTAGTGGCAAGCCTACGAAAAATGTAAGCAAATATGAAGGCTAATGCCAGGAAGACTTCGGCGAAAGAAAGGGCTTTTGTTTGTAGAACTGGCGGTGATCCATCTATAAAAAATATTGACAGAAAATCTTTATCGTCATATGATTGGAACAAATCAATTCTGTTATATATTTGTTGCGGGATTCTAACATTTGCGGCAATATCGACAAAATCAACTTCGTCCAAATTATCCACGACGTTAAGGTCGTCAAATTTAGGGAAATTCGATAAATCCGTATCGAATACAAGCATATATACACTGACAAACACAATGACAGCTTTGACTTATTTTACGCTGTTGCCAATGTAATTTGTGACATAAGTTAAGTTCGCATTTAAATTTGCTGGTACAACGCAATTGGGATATAAGACATACTTTCAATTAAGTAGCACTTCAATAATCAACAACTTAAATTACTGTGGAGAAACCGAGCATTAATGGATCATCACATAAGGGACTTTAGAAAACAAAAAATATATGTATATATGATACCCAAACACAAAACTGAAAGAAATATGAATTTGCGCTTTGAAAATTTAGAATCAGTGCTGTGAAATGTATGTAAAGGTGTAAAAAGTAGATTTTGAATTTTTTTATAATATTACTTATTGAATGGTGTACCAATATGACTTTCCGAGGGCATAACTCCAAACTTTGAATTTACCTGTTTCAATTAATAATACATGTTTAAATTCCTATTTTATTGTTCTAAATTTGATACAAATAAGTGAAAATGTAACAAGATATAAATCCTCTGGAATGAAGAAATAACAATGAATACAATGGTAATCTGGAAGACTTTAACGGTTAATTGTCGTTCGATTTACGCGCAAAGCAAACAATTAAAACAAGATGATAATTACCAACAACTGGATTGCTATAAATAATTTGTAATAAGAAGAAACTGAGCTTCTGACTTATAATTACACCGCATCGTCATGTAACTGTATAATTACTAATGTGGCATGGTATGCTATTCACCCGCATGCATCGCAAATCTAGCGCACTACACGGACTCGACAAATAAGCACTTCGACCCCTACAGTGTATTACATATTACACCTAAGAGTTCATACGTTTTTTTTAACTCTAAAGGTACATTCACAAATGAAAATTAGGTTTAGATTTATGGTGTATATTTAGATTTAAAGACTTTGGCCGCATATTATGTAATGACTCCATTCACACTTCAGAATTTAGGGTCTCTAAATCCAAATCATAAAGCTAAACATTGCAAGGTCCAAACTTTAGGTTTATGATTTAGTTTGGCGTCACAAACTTCACCAATGAGAACGAGTCTGAAATTATATAGATATATGAACCCATCTTTATTTAAAATCCACTTGGTGGATTCGGCTTTTTAAACAAATGCGAGAACATGGATACTGTCATAACTTAATTGCTGAAATATAACCAATAATGCCAAGCGAATGACAGTTTCACGGCGAACAGGTGTCTTGTTCAGTACTGCTCTATCGATATTTTAATCTTATTTTTGAAGCATTTACATAGATGTCTGTACATATCAAAACTAATTTTCAGTTAATTTAAACTTACATTTATGAATGGCTTAGTTAAACCTAAACAAAAACAATAAAACTAATTTTCATTTGTGAATTCACCGTAACAGTAGTACAGAGATCGTGCTTAAAACTGAATATCGACATTTTGTTAATTAATAAGTTTTAAGTTCCTTAGAATCCTATTTTATTATTTTCATGATGATGTCTGTGGATGTGTGTGTGTGAGCAGTGGCGTAGCTAGGTTGGGTTTATGGGTAGGGTCAGTTCCCTCCCCCTGGATGACCTCGAAGACCGCGAAATGGAAAATGTGTAATAAAATTAAAAGAAGGATGTGGGCGATAAAATATAAAATGTGCATGCATTAATAACACGTTGCAAATAACATTTAAAAAATGTTGAATTTTATGTCTAAATTCAGTTCGGTCTTTTTGCACATATTTTTGTTATTTTACGGACAAATTTACTAATGTACCTACATCATACATCTGCCCAAAGTATCTTACATGAAGAATAATTATCATAAGATTGCATTTGCATGAAATCGAAAAATGAATTACTTTAGTGCCAATTCTGTATTTTAAGTACTTTTAATCATCATTTATGTTCAGATCTCAATTTCACTATAATAAAGATCTGATGTGGCCAGCACATTACCTTCCGTCAGTTCTATGTATTTTATACAAATTCTATAGAGACAGTTTCTTCCGAAAGATTCTATATTTCCAGTACATTACCTTCGCTCAGTTCTATGTATTTTGTACAAATTCCACACAGAAAGTTTCTTAGAATTTATTTTTTATTTGCAGTTAATGCACAAATATGTCAACCGCATTTGACATTGACCTGTGTCTATCAAAATTTTTTAAAATTATATTACCTTTTTCCAGTGTTATTACATAGTTTGCTGCTTTATGAAATTTAATTTCTTTATAATTTTTTAACTCACTATCCATTGAATATTCTTTAATATTTATATCATTAAATGTGAAAAAATATTTAACAGCGTTTTTTCAAGAAAAACTGCTAAAATCTTGAAAAGAGGGTACTTCCGGTCGACCAGTTATAACCAATATCTAATCAGCTCTTCATATAGATGTAACGAAGAGGAATACGAAAGAATTATATTTAGAATTGTAGTGTTGGAATTATCGTCGGAGATAAAAATCGTCACACAAACACACACACACACACACACACACGCACACGCACACATATACACACACATACACACATACACACAGACGTACAGCATCATCGCAAAAATAGTAAAATCTTATTCCAGGGCTTATTCATTAAAAACTCACCATCGAATTTTTTGACTAAAAACAATACCTTTCTTACCAAAAGATATGACGGAAGGTAAAAAAGACTAATTTCAAATTAATAATGGTGGTGTGGAGAAGAAAATATTAAAATATGAATATATAAAATATTTAATAAATGTACAAAAAGATTCTGGAAAAGAAAATATTGATACATCGTATATAAAAATTGGAACCATAGGCGACTCAAATCACCGATAGCGGCGTTGCTGTCGTAAGCGAAAATGATGGACGAAAGACAGACGCCGAGGGACAGCTAATGGTGTTTTGTGATTACATTCGTCAAATATGAAGAGCAAATTTATTACGTATCGTGAAATTCTAAAATTTTTGAGAAATTTTGAAAATATCATAAACTTGGTATATCTGTCATTCACTTTCAATAGTTATATTATATGCAAAGTAACTTATACAGTTGCCAGTATGTAACGAAATGAGTCACATATATAACAAGAATTCATCTCCTCATCTCTTGACTTGACACTATTTGACATCCGCTGGATGTAAGAAGTGCAGTTAATCTGAACGATTGTAAATCATTTTAACAAGATATTACATAATGCAACAAGCTGAGTGAAAAACCACAACTTTTTGTCTTGTTATGAGATAAACAACAAATGGAAACACCTTGTTACGTTACGCTAGAATGAATTTCAACTACTGCTGTAGTATTTTAACTTGGAGGTAATATATTGGATTCGTTACGCTATTACTTTACCAAGATTCATTTTGGCGCCGTTTAGACAGTTACAGTATAGTAGCCTATATAGATTTTGTCTTTTACAGTAATAACTTCCTCATTTATTATTCAGTAATTATAATTTGCAAACTACCAATCAAATAATTATTCAAATAATTACATAATAGCCCCTGTGGTGCACTCTCCACGCCAACTATTAGTGCCCGTGGGGCGACGCCTGGTAAGCGCTTATACGGTGCAAATATATCATCATTACTGATATCTGAGTATAAAGCAGATTGGCACACCCAGCAATGGGTAATAAGCCGTGATGATATATTTACTTATTTTATTTTTATTTCCGAACTAATACAAAGTTTAAAGAAAACTTTATATTTTGAAATTCGTATCCGAAAAGTTTGTTGCGTGAAAATTAATCTTTAAATTTTAGATCGTATTCAACAAATCAGATAAAATAAAAAAATAAAATTTTATAGTTTCTCAAGTGCGATAGTTTTGCATTGTAGGTTAATATAGTGGTTTTTATATTTCAGTGACTTTATGAGTCTATAGACGCACTGAAAACACGTCGTTAAGAAGATCTATAAACGAACTATTTTCAGTGCTTTTCGTTTTCTAGAAATAGTATAACTACCTCCAAACTGACAGATGAAAGACATAAATATCCTGAAATGTTTGTTCATAAACAATTCATTTTCATCTGTGAAGTTAGCGGGAAGCACTACCAATGTAACTGATAAAAACAACAGAAATAGTATAAAAAATCTGATGTGGCCAGCACACTACCTTCCGTCAGTTATATGAGGCATGAGGTAAACAGCTGTTTATCAGGTTATAGTTACCGGAATCGATATTTTAATAACGCAAGTGGTAAACAGAGTAGATCCATAACCAATAAAAAATTTGAAAATTTGAAACAGGTTAGAAATTTGATATAGTTAACAAACTTTTAAGCTCGCGCTTCGCTTTGCATCACTATCTTTCTTTTGAGATTAGATTCTTCATGAATCCGGTAGATGGATCTGGTAGATATTGTACAATTTTCGAACACGGTAACTTTTTACCACTCGTGTTTTCGAACAGTCAGTAGATGCGGTCTCTACCGGTAGAATTTTCGTAAATATAGTAGCTGTTTCTAGCATAGCTAGCTAATTTATGAAATTTAATTTCTGTATAATTTTATAACTCTATATCCATTTAATACGAAGTATAAAATGCAGTCAAATCCTATAGAGAATACAATGTTCTTTAATATTTATAACATTAAATGTGAAAAAAATGATATTTAACATCGTTTTTTCAAGAAAAACTGTAAAAATCTTCAAATGAGGGTACTTCCGGTTGACCAATTATAACCAAAATCTAATCAGCTCTTCATTTAGAGGATTACGAAAGAATTATAATTTTTGGAATTGTAGTATTAGAGTTATCGTACACGAAAATTTTGTTACACACACACACACACACACACACACACACACACACACACACACACACACACACACACACACACACACACACACACACACACACACACACACATACACACACACATACACACAAAGACATCATCGTAAAAATAGTAAAATCGTATTCTAGGGACCTTAACACGTGCTTATTCATTAAAAACTTACCACCGATTTTTTTTACCAATACCTTCCTTAAACTATTATTCACGAAAGATGACTATTCAAGGTCACTTGTGATCCGTCTGATATAATATTACTTGCAGATAACTTCATTGCATTTGGTATGCATAGGCGTGCAACATGTAATATTTATGGACACATTTTAACAGAAAAAATAAGAGTAATTCATTTGAAAATTATGTTTCTTTCTAAATAATGCCTTTCTGAAAGATTTATCTTCTTCACTTATGTTTTTGCAAAATACATAAACATAGACTTAACTTATAAACCAAGGAATAATAATTTGATTTAAACGTCAACGCCACTGGGTAAATATTAGCACAGATGGCAGTGCAGTAGATAATTAGGTATCTGTAATTCTACGACATATGTCATTATTATTTATAGTGTGTTAGAAAGTAATGCCACTATTTACGTATATCTGTCACACCACATAAATTAAATAGACATAGGTCAAATAATCTTTCTCTTTCTAATACAAAATGTTGCTAAGGCACTGGTATAAAATACTGTGTATTCTTTCTTCGGAAAAATGACCTTGAATAGTCATCTTTCGTGAATAATAGTGTACCTGGAGGTGACGGAAATTAAAAATATGCTTCATAAGGCCTGTTATTGCACTTGTCCTTTATAAAACCTGGACTCGTGCGTTAACAGATTGGCGTTATATATATACACAGGATGTCCCAGAACAAGTTTACGCTATCTTTATTTCAAAAACTATTTAATATTATTTCACGAAATTTGGTATCTAGAGTTTTTCGATTATCCCGTTTCAACTAAATATATACAGGATATATAAAAACAGATTTTACAATTTCTCTTGGAAGTATATTTTCTTGCGACCAATTCTCCTACGATCTATTTTCTCCGCTCAATTTTCTGGCGATCAATTTACGGGCGAAAAATATCCGATAATCTTCATCGATTAATTTAGTTTAGGTTATGTTCGTTTATTAATAGCAGAAATTGTAGCTATCATTATAGTCTTGCAAAATACTTTTGTTGAATAAGTTCAAAACATCTATTTGAATTTAAATACATACTTCGATTACAGATAATTATTATATTGCTAGGCGTGATGAATTACATAAGGTTAAGTGTATCTAATGAACCAATTTTCTCGAATTCGTGAAAAAAGCTCTGGTGTAAATGTAATATTATTAATTACTAGTTTGTGCAATCGGAGAGATAATATTTCACTTATAATTAATTAGGTCGATGAAAAGGTAACCACAGGTTGTAATATCGGTAATTTAATACATATATTTACTTGTTTCCATCTAATATTATAGAGTAATAAACGAAAAACTTCACTAGCCGCACATTAATTTAAACTTATCAACTATAAAATCAAAGCATATTAATTTCTAGTTGTCACAACTTTCGACTGCATTAGTCATCATTTATTTACTACCAGTATTCAAATCAGGCATTTTAAGGAACTTTCTTACATAAAATAAGAGAATTTGTTGTTTTATTAATTACCTTACTTGGTTGGAGATTTTTTTTTGTTTTTTCTTACAATGTCTGCATAATTAACTAATGTTTTTGCAATTATCTTTATACTAAGCATTTTTAAATAGATAAATCTCTTACATACATTTACATACTTAAATATTAAAAGAAAATTAAAGTAATAATATTTATTTAATTTTTCAAGAAACTACAAATCACACACTGACACTGACAAGTAGAAAATTACAAAAGAAAATCTATAAAGTTTGTCTCTACTTATAGTGAACTGACTTGAGTTCACTGATGATGCGTTAAACACCATCTTAGCGGGAGATTTTTATACCAATTCGTCAGAGTATATCTCTCGTTGAGTTCTAAAATTCAAATATATTTCTTTGATATAAGAAATAGTTTTTAGAAGATATATTTTAATTGCTTTTTGAATTTTATGAATAACAAATCTTTTCTTGCAGAACAGAAAACAAGTAGTGTTTTACGACAATTAGAAATCTGAGGCAAAAACAGTTGAGTGTGGTGTACCACAAGGTTCAATTTTTGGATCTACACTCTTTATTCTCTACATAAACGGCATAAAAAATATTTTAAATCATAATAAATTTGTTGCTTATGCGGATGACGTGCCGATTCTATCTTCAGACATAAATGAAGTCTCCGGCATTGTAAAAAAATTGTCATCGTGGTTTGCATCTTCAGATCTTATGATTTTCATAAATGACCATGTTTTAAGGTCCCTAGAATCCAATTTTAACATTTTCTCGATGAGGTCAGTGTGTACGTTTGTATGTGTGTATGTGTGTATGTGTGCATGATAATAAAATAAAGAATAAATTTTAAATACCGGGATAAAATAGAATTCACTGATCCAAAAATGAGAATTAGCTTAAACTTTTTTGCGAATCGTTAATTATTATTAATCTAAATACATACCTACATATTTACATATGCTGGAAGCTATATTGATTTCCTTTCCTATTGTTCTATTTACTTTTTTCTTTTTAAAACGTTACTGCTATTAATTTGAAATGATTAGTTCTTTGACAGTGGCATTTACCTGTCAGTTATATATATATATGAATAACTGCGCAACCAAAGAGTTTTTTTTTTTTGTTTATATCGTAGGCTCTGGGGTTTAAATTATAGATAATTTTATAAATTTATCCAATAAATAAATTATAATATTAATGTCGAAAAAATAACAGTGATAGGTATTTTTCGAAGAAAAACTAATTTGAGCCTCTAGTAAAATGCCATTTTCGCTTATCCGATTTACACTAAAATCTAATGGGCTCTTTCCATTACAGAAAAAGTTCGAAATACAAGGTTTATATTTTTTCTTAATGATAGTATGAGTTAGAGTGGAGGATCCACACATATACACAGACATCATCGTGAAAATGTAAAAATGGATTCTAGGGACTTTAAAACGTGGTCATTTACCAAAAGCTCAACATGCGATTTTATCATGATACCTATACATCCCTTACCAAGGGTAGCGGGAGGTAAAAATTACTGTACCATGTAAGACCAAAATATGAAATGAGCAAAATCTACATATCAACAACTTATAGCCATGACAACATATTAATTCATATTTTATTTTGTTTATAAACACCATTTTGATATTTCTGTCATGTAGACATATCAAATCCTTGTGTTATCTTTTTAGTTTAGCGATTACTTGAAGCTGGAATCACAGCTTGCTATGTTAGCTTCAATATGGAATAAGTGTGCTATTTACACTGTTGGCTATCTCGTGTTTTACGCTAGTCTGACACCGTCACACAAACAGGCTCGCGAAGGCGAAGGCATCTCACAGATCTACTTATGCGCGGTTAGCCGCAACCGCAGCATTCGTGGTCGCTAGGTCGACGCGTTGCATAATGCAGCCGTGGAGTGAATATGACACTGGATTTAATAATACCCATAAATATTAATGTATGAAATGAAATGAAATTACCCGTGTTTACCCAACCAGATTTGCTCGATTCCACGCCAGTGCCAGCAATGGATAATGGAATACGGATGCAAAGACTACATTCCAAATGCAGATATATTAAACCAGCCCATCCCAAATCTTTTGTAAAGAAGACAGCGTCAAATTTATGATTTTATCATAATCAATACTAAGTGTACCACTCAGATGTTACACTTAGATGTGAAGCAGTTTTACGAGGACGCTATACATTCTCAACAGCGAAATTTAGAAAATTCACACCGTAAAAATTAGTTTGTTCACTTAAAATTATACTTATAATAGCAGGGTATACTCGTCTAAAACTAGCATTAAAAGACATGTGAAAAAATCATTCATTTCTGGAGGATATCAAAGCTCACTTGATATTAGAGGTCAAATCCCGGTGAAGTATATAAATTTTTCTCAAAAACCTTTTTTTTCTTTGTTCATTATTCTATCGGCCTAATTCACTAAGATAGTTGTTAACATAGTCGTCAGGAAACAACTGAGAGATACAACGATTTTTAGCAACTCTTGTAACAACTGCATTCAACTGATATTCAGTAAATACATAATTAACGACATTGTTAAAAACGGTCGTTATGAACAATCGTTGCTAAATATTGCAGTTGAGTTAAAAAGCATGTCGATTCTCAATATTTGTAGATATTTCTACTGTATTTACAACCTAAAGTGACAGATTTTGATTAGTTTGACGTCTGAGTTTTTAATAACGAGTGAGAAAATTTAGGGTGGAAGATGTTCCGTGGAACAATATTCTCTAATGGTAGATTTTATGATAATTTTGGACTAATTAAATAACAAAGCTAGTTTTGCATTTCATTTCTGATAACTGCTAGTTGAAAATTTTGCAAATGGTTGATTGACTTAAAAAATTAAAATTTTGCGCTGTAATCTCTTTATAACCATAGCTAGGCGTATAAATTAAGTGTTGGGAGAATCTGATGAAGTTTCCCAGTTTACTATACATGTTTATTCAATTCGATGCGATCGATTTCGAAATTTCAAGAATTTTATCATCAGGAATGACGCATGGCCATCGTCCAGAAGTTTTAGCAGTAAAGATAATAGAAATTTGACATTGTTGAAATGGCTGTTTAGATTTAAATATGTAAGATAAATGAAAACAAATTTCAAAAAAAATTATTTAGATCTTTTCGGGAGAGAATCTGAAAATTGTTCAATATTAATAATTAAAATTCGACAGCAGTTTTACTTAATATTTTTGCATGCTCGTTCGCAACCCAAATTTAGGCAAAATTAGAAAAGTTACCCTTATGGCTCAATCTCTACATAAAGTGTCGGGAATTCGAGAAGTATTAATTTCATTTTGGAAAAAAATGTGTGAAATATCTCAAATGTAGATTTGACATTTTAGATGTACCTACATATTTGTCAATGTTATTTTTATAATTTATTGGCGACATTTAAGGTACATTCACAAATGAAAATTAGGTTTAGATTTATGGTTTATACTTTAGATTTAAAGACTTTGGCCGCATATTATGTAATAACTCCATTCACACTTCAGAATTTAGTGTCTCTAAAAGGGTATTTTGGCACGGGTCAAATATTAATATTAAGCGACATTATTGCACAATTTTTATTTATTTATTTGGAACCATTTTAGGGTGCGTCCCGGTTAAAATTCGACTTGACCACTTTTAAGGTCCATCCTTATATATATATATATATATATATATATATATATATATATATATATATATATATATATATATATATATATATACCGTGAGTATTTTTAACGTGAAACATAGGATTTGCAATTTCCATAGTAACTAAATGACAGAAATGTATAAGAGCGTTCCATTTAAAATAGAACATAGGCTGTCATTGTCAAGTCAGTATTATTATTATAAAAATAATGTATACAGTTCAAGAAAAAGTGCAAATAATTCAATAGTATAATACAGACGTTAGTCTCATACAGGTATCTGATTTATTTCGTAAATCATTTCCTGATCAACCAACACCAAGTGCTTTAACTATATCACAAATTGTTAACAATTTTAAGAGAGATGGTTGCGTTAAACGTGAACAAGTAAAGAAAACAAGACGAAATAATGTTTTAACGGAGGTGAAAATGGCCCAAATTACTACGCTGGTACGAAATAATAACGGATTATCTACGAAAACGATAGGGCAAGCTGCGGGTGTAAGCAAAACCAGCGTACATCGTTTACTAAGGAAAGAACATTTTAAATCGCACCACTTGCAAACCCATCAAGAATTGGTTGTTGATGACAGTGAACATTTATTAAATGTTTATATTTCTTGCAATCTTTTTCATTTCTAAAATGATTAAATCAAAATACATATTTTATTTGCTATGTTCTATTTTAAATGGAACGCTCTTATACATTGCTGTCATTTGATTACTATGGATATGACAAATTCCATGTTTCAAGTTAAATAAAACGCACGGTATATATATATATATATATATATATATATATATATATATATATATATATATATATATATATATATTAAACAATTTCATATACATATTTTCTCATATTTAAAATAAAAGCAAAGATAGCATGATTTGTACTTGAAAATGGCTGTCTCTTCCCTAGAAATTTTAGTGCAATTTTTTCATCACGCCAATTTTTTGATTGGTAAGTTGCAATTTATTTTTTATTGTGAACGATATCTAAGTCAGATTTACTTAAATGAGGGGCCATTATCCGAAGAAATTTCGAGATAAATGAACAAAATTTAAAGCAATTTTATGACAATTGTTACATATAATTCCAAATATCACTGATATAAAAAATATGTATAGGTACGCCACTGATCTTAATATAAATTGTTATACATGTTTTGTTTACCTACTTATATTAACACATCTCGATCAGCTTATTTTATTTACAATTTATCGGTGTAAATGTTTACGTCTACTGTATATTATTAATATAAAATTACAGGGAAACCGTTTCTAAAGGTATGATTCAAGATTTGCTGCATCAAATTTGCTAATAATTCAATCGTGTTTGTACGCAGCTTTCACATATTTTATAATTGTTCCACTAGATAAAATTCAATTATATTCAATTCAATTTATGTCCTTTGAAAATTAACCATAAGAATATCTATCAAGAAAAATGAATAATGTACTAAGTACACTTACCTATTTACCGCTAAATTTATTTATGTGATATATTGATTGTATACTCAAGAATTATTTACAATGACAGCATTAATATATTACACATATAACCCAGAATTTACTAATTATTACTTATTATTTAAAAACCAGAAAAAATCCGCCACACGTGCTATACGTTTACTAGTGTTTATAAATAGTTGTAGAGGCTCTAGTGGGTATTTATCGATGTAATCAGCAATTGACAGCTCGTTTTAGAAATAAATCTCGGTGTAGATGTTCCTGGAAATAGACAGTAATTAATACCTGTAGCTTATCACACGACTCTTTCGGGACCGGCGGTTCATATTTCACAGGAGCAGAAGCTTCGCGCAGAAGCGACCAATTTCAGATTCATTCATTGATTATTTTTTTCTTTCGATTGATTTATCCACTCAATTACGGGTATTTAGAGTTTAACGGAAATTACTGAAAGAAGATTTATTGCCGAAAAAGTTTGAGGGAATTATTTTTCAAACGTGATATTTGTTAGGATTCATTGATTGGAAAATAATCTTATTTGCTAGAATTTAAATTTAATATATTTTTTCTACAAATCTATTAAAAGTGGGCTTTTTAATGTTTGTTTTAGCGTTAAAAATGTCATTTTATGACACCAGTGTTAAAAGTGACAGACCATTGTTACTTTTGATACTAGTGTTAAAAGTGAATGTCAAAAAATTATTAGTAATACAAATTTAAATTAAAAAATAGTGTTTGTAGAAAAAATAGAGTATGATATACGTGTTAAAAGTGATTTTATTTTGTTCGAAGGTTTGGAACACGATTTCCTTTTTACAAAATAAAATGTCACTTTTAACACTCATATCATAAATAACTATTTTTGCACGATCGATTTAAGTCTATTTTGCCTTAACACCCTGTAGAAATGTTTATAAATGAAAATAATTATCTCAAAATGAAGTGTATGAACAAATTTTTGTAAACTGAAATTGACAGAAGAAAATGTATTGACCACAACTCATTATTTGTTTCAATTTATACATAAGAATAGTGATGCACGCGAGGCGAGACGAAACGAGAAATATAAAATATTGATCACGTCTCGTTTTCGGATCTGTAATCTCGATCTCGCTCTCGTTCTCGCACATTTTTTTTGGGTCTCATCTCATTCTCGCACGAGAGTCTCGCTAGAGTCTCGCTATAAAAATAAGCGCTTGTGCACTACGTATTTACGTAACTGTTTAACTACAAGAGACAAGTTCGCACCAATAGCACCGTTTTCTATTTATTTGCAGGCATATAACCATAATAAAGAGACGGAACACTAAATTCTGGTCACCAAATTATTTCAATACGAACATAATGTTTATTCATTTACGGTCACCAGGAAATGTGATAAGTTAGTAAATAATTTAATATACCTCTAAAATATCCAATTTATCATCAAATTGTGATCTCTAAACTATTTCAATACGAATATCTGTTAACACATTCTGTCATCAGTAAAACGAATTAAACATTAAAAAATTATTTTTTGTAACTAAAAGTACCTACAATTTTTCATTAAATATATGCCCCTATTTAAGTAAGATTAAGTCATAAAATACCGCCTCAATGGTAACCCGCCGGCAAAGAATCACTCCGCTTTTCTCCCTGTTGGCTCTCATCGACGCTTAATATTACATCTTTTATTTTTCAAGAGTGACAAGAGTTTTATTAACCGTGGTTTGAACTGGGGTGAATTAGGGGCTGAATTATTGGAAAAAAGTAGTTATATTGGATGCAATACCTATTTTGTCTTTATTTTTTCATTTCCTCGCTCTGGGACCGATATTAATCGACTCTAGATAGACTCGAGAAATATAATTTTCACATTTACGTGTTCTATGCATGAATTAGCGTTGACTCCACTGCAATCTCGGTCTCGCATTATGCAACGAGACGAGATGCGAGAGTACTCTCACCTTGTCGTGCATCACTATATAAGAATTCGTAATTCACACATTTATTATTCATTTAAATAAAATATTACATTCAATATATTCAAATTCATCTCAGTTTCTTGTACAAGGGTACTCCTGACTATTAGATCTCAACATCTGGCAAAGCGACGAACCCGCTATTCAGCATCCACTAACACACACTTACCGGCGACTAGGAAGCAGACGATCTTGCATACGCGTTCGCTGTCCATCTTTGTTTATGTGTGTCTACTGTGCACATGCACATACGTTGGTGTGGACACTACTCTTGCAACATCCGCGATCCGTTCCGATTTCTGCTCTGCTGAGCGCCAACTTGCTGCAAAATATTCTACCTACATTGTGAAATATGGCCAAGCAAGGGTATTGTGTTGCAGAGGAATTGAATCTTGCTAGTTGGAACATGGAAATGGTTTTGTTTCAAGCAAAGAGTAAAATGAAGAATTTATAATATGGGGGTTTCCAGTTTATGTGGACATTCATGTTGATGGTCTTGCAGATGCAACGGTGTATATTTTAAACCGAAAGTGACAATTGTGTCTAAAATGAAAATGTCATAACTTTCTTGATATACTGGTTGGACTTGCATTGTCTTTATTATTTTTATATTTAAAATATAACAATGTTTCGACTGCTACAGATCTAGAGTCGTCATCAGGTTACAAAATAATAATAATAATAATATAATTATAAAACATAAAATAATAAATATATAAATTGTATAATACAGACTTTTATAGAACTATTCAATCAAATTTTGACGTCCTCTATTTGACATAATAATGTTTTCCAAAGGTTACTGATTTCAACGCTGGATTTACTAACATTGTTTGCATTTGAAAATATAAAAACTGCTTCTTTAAATTTTCTTCTCCTCCATTGTTCTTTCTTGTGGAGTATTTTTGCTTCTTTTCACAACATATGATGCCCTTCCTCCCATGAATGATATGCTGCCCCAGATTTTGATATTTCACCATTCTTGGTATGCATGTTATGTTCCTTTACCTTAATTTCTAATGGTCTTTTAGTTTCACCTATATAAAATTTTCCACACTCACATGGAATTTGGTAAATACAGTTTTTTGATATGTCTATTAAAATATCAGTAAAAAACAAATATATTACATTTTTAAATATTTTAGATTATTAATATTATTTTATTAAAATAAAATTCGAGAAAGATATAAAGATAATTGATAAATATCAAATATAATTTTAATTCAAATATTTTAGGTTGCTATGTGAAAATAAACAATATATAACAATGGGAAACAAGAAAATAAAATTTATTGTTACTTGTTTTTCGTGTTTTTTTTTTTAAATTAATAAATGAAATTTAAAATTAAATTTTCAGATAGCCACTTACAATTTTTGATAAAAATTAAATCTCGATATTTTTCAATTACGTACCATATTTTTACCTCCCGCTACCCTCGGTAAGGGAGGTATAGGGATCGTGCTATCATTCTGAAAATTTTGAAACCTTGTATTTCGAACTTTTTCTAATATGCAAAAAGCCCATTAGATTTTGGTGTAAATCGGATGACCGGAAATGGCACTTTACGTCAAGCTCAAAATAGTTTTTCTTCGAGAATACTTTCAAACGTTATTTTTTCGAGATTAATGTTTTTTAAAAATTAAAGATTATTAAATTTTATAAATATTAATACTTTTTCTACACATTTTATTGATAAATTTATAAAATTATCTATAATTTAAATCCCGGAGCCTACGCTTTAAACAAATAAAACTCCTTGGTTACACAGTTCACATCTTAAATGTATGTAACTGACAGATAAATGTCACTGTCAAAGAACTAATCATTTCAAATTAATAATAGTAACGTTTTAAGAAGAAATAAGTAAATAGAACAATAGGAATGGAAATCAATACAGTTTCCAGCATAAGTAAATATGTAGGTATGTATTTAGATTAATAAAAATTAACGATTCGCAAAAAAGTTTAAGCTAATCCTCATTTTTGGATTAGTGAATTCTATTATATCCCAATTTTTAAAATTTAACCTTCATTTTATTATCAGAAAAGGTAATTACTTGGATTAGATGAGACAATATTTTAAGAAATAAACTGCAAACTTAGAGTAAAATTCGCTAATCTAAAAATAAGGATTAGGTTAATCTTAAATTAAATGCTATACAAACTTTCATATCGTTTGATTTTAATAAAATAATTTTAGCTCTTATAAAAAATTACAGGTGATATAGCCGTATTGTGTAAAAAAATTAATATTCCGTACTGACATTGAGTAGTATATTTAAAATAAAGCACGGTAATTATTTACCCTACGATTAAAAATTTGTTGACACTAATTTTAATTTCCTGTGTTATTAGATACGGTTTAATTAATTTAGTTACTAACTAAAATTTAAGAGGAAGGTTCGTCTTCCCAGACTCGCCCTATAGATAGTTTATTATTGTGGAATGTAATTCTAATAAGTGTAAAAATTAACAACAATGTCGAAATAGGAATTAGGAAGTACTTTCATTTTTATTTAATTATGCGATGCTTGAAATCAAACTATTATATATTATAATTAAATTGAATCATTGAAAAAGCAAAAGAATTCAGTTACGAAAGTTTCTAGTGGCATATTTTTGATGAGCTGTCTATCTCTTCTAGATAAGAGTCTGTTTAGATATTCTAGATAATATTGATATTCAATATGTTCAACATATTTTTGATTATAAAGTCAATAATCAATACACTTCACTATCTCTTTAATGGGAGAAAATACAAATAATCTATTTTCACTGGGTCATTGAATATAATAGATAATAATTTTGCTCTTGCAAATTCAGACATCTCTAATACACGAAGGTTACGCTAGAAGTAATGAGAATAAGAAACACATGGTGTATAGTTTTTAGAATTTTATTTTAAATATAATCAAAGTAGATATTTTCAAGAATAATACACTTCACTATTCTTTCCTTCCATTTCTCAAAAGCTCCCAATTAATCTTCTTTTAGAATGCTGAGTGCTTAAATAATAATTATGAAATGCTGTTTCAGTCGCTTCTTCAACGAAAACCTTCTACGCAAAGTCTATCTATTTTAGGTATCCTAATACATTTATATTTACTTTTTTTCAAAAATTGATTCGCAATTCAATTTCAAATGACAAATAGCAAAATATGATGTGGCCAGCACATGACCTCCCGTCAATTCCATGTTTAAAATAGCTATGAATATTAAGTAAATTATCACTTCCGGTTGATCGTTTGTAAACAAAATCTAATTTGTTGTTCCAATATGTAGAGAAGTCTGTAATATGAAGTTATGGATTATATATTATTATGTTTTTCCTCGAAAATCTGTTAAGAGCTTCAAATTAAGTACCTCTTCTTGTTTATCATATATCTGTAGTAAAAATGTAATATGTTGTGTCAAATTATATATGTTTTAAATATTATATATATTCCTCAACTGGATCAAAGTAATACTGGGAAAACTTGGAGAAAAACAGTCGGATGAAAACGTTTGAAAATTATTTTATTATATAGCCGACGTTTCGGCACCAATATGCCTTCTTCAGGGAAATGTAAACTTACTAAGTTGATTTTTTTTTAATGTTGAATTATAAAAGTATATTATCAAAATTATTTTTAGAAAAATTTGGTTTACATTTCACAAGAAAATTAGAATTGAAGTGACTTATTTTAAAACACTAAACATTAAAGGCAGTAAAAGACGTTATAAGATATTTTTGTGCAACCGGACGTGAAATAAGTATTTCGCAGCCGCAATACAGACCGCGAATTTAAATTTCGCGACCGTTGTCATGGTAACGACCGCAAAATGAATTTTGCAGCTGTTGTCATGGTAGCGGCCGCGAAATTAGGTAAACAATCTCTTTGACACTTGAGAATAGCATGGTTTTGTTTATCAAATGTTATCCCATAGCCACCTTGAAAGCTAACTTTCGATTTACAATGAAACTGTTGAAAATTAATAAAATTTGTAATTACATATTTTTTACGGTTGCACAAAATAATAGTTTGTACAACAAGAGTGGATATGATGTCCATATCGCATGAGCATGAAGGCGATATTGATATTCCACTCGAGTTGTACAGCATACTTTTTCTACGACTAACGAAAAGAAGGAAAATACGAACTATAGAAATTTGAAATTTTATTGAACATTATTAATTAATGTTATTTTATGTACTTGTCTTCCTAGGTTTTCTTAATGACATTTGTTAAAACAATATTTTATTTTATAATTATACAATACTTTTACGTATTACTTACGATTTTTTATTGCCAAATCTAAAGGTTAACCTTGACTTGGCAATGTAACATTTCATACCGTTCTGATTCCCATTTTTTATACGTTCTTTTTCGATACTTACAACTAATTAATAATATAATTCAGTTAATTGTTATTAAATTATTCAAATCTCTTTTTATGCCGAAAATATTTCCATCTAAATGATAACATTGAAATGTCAAATGTGACATTTGTATCGTTCTTCTTCTTAATCTTGTAATAAATGAATAGACAGTTGCCTAGGTTACATGATTTCGAGATTTTTGATTCGTGGATTTCATATCCATCCTAGAATGGATATGAAATTATATCCGTTAAGGTAACTAGTATTGCCTACATATCCATTCTGCAGATTGTGAAGAAATGATGTTTTTCAAGCGGGAGTAGAAAAAAAATATTGTGTACACCTTGTCTGCCAAATCTTTTAGCGCCCTCGAGATTGTCTTTTTCTCTCGGTACACATTTTATGTCGAATTGCAATGAACTTTTACTAATAGAAAACGGATATTGTTCGAAATTATATCTTTAGTGTAGGCTTTCTAACACAGTACTCATTGATATCGTAAATTATACCATGACCGTATTTCACTTAGAACTGTCACACCCAGAACTAGGTCAAAGGGCATCAAGAATTCTAACCACTGTCCAACATTTCTAGAATATGTAAAGGAATGTAATGTCTTAATAGAAAACATCCTAAATCAATGCAAGATAAGAATCCTGATCTTTATACCCTGATATAAATTAAAGAATGAAGAGATAAAGCCACTGGTCGTGGTCTCCGCTGTCACATTTTTATTTTCAGATGCCCGAAAAGTAATAAACCGATAACGCCTGCCCACTTGTCGAATTGCTCAGTAAGGCAATCATGTGAAACGCATTGATAATAAATTTATCCGCTGACAGACAAAATTTAATAAGACAATTGAAGATAAGTTACCATAGGTTGGGTGAAAGAGAACCGACTGGAAAGAGCGGAAGATTGATGTTACTTACTTGATCTGATTAAATAAGTATCATTAATTAAGGATTCCGACAGAAGTCTAATGTGACGGAAAAAGTATGCTTAATGGTTTGCATTTAGATCGTGAATCTGCATATGTACCTTACTTTCCATTCAAAGTGGATTTGATAATATTTAAAAAGATAAAATCATGACATTTCTTTCAAATGGATGTACATGTAAGATAATATTAATCTATGATAACACTAATTTGAATTTACTGTAGTTCTAATTCTCATTTTCCCTTAAGCAATAAATATATGCGTAAAATTAAACGTCTAAATAATTAACTGATTAGGATTGATTACGGAACAATTCACTAACATTTTTAAAAAAATATTAAATGAACCATTTCAATTTAAAGAGATAGAAGATATGCGCAATGGAAATCTGCGCATAGTAAGAACAACTGAGATCTATGGCTTTTGTTTCTAAAAAATTGAGACGTAAAATGTGAGAATATCTCAGATAACTTTAAAAAATCTTTTCGAAATAAGTTACAAAAGGTTTTATTGAAGTTAAAATATGTAACGATGCAAATTTTCACTAAGAATACAGGTGTTTTAATGACAGAAATATTTTTGACGTTTCGTTTGACAGCCCAACTGGCAGTTATTCGCGCCATTTTCTTACTATTTGCAGCGATAGAAAGTGATTTCTCGCTAAACTCCCCTAATCATTTGTTCATACTAGTGGTAAATTTTTAAAAATTATTAATAATAAATAATATCAAAATATTGGGTTAAAAAAATAAAATTTATTTATAGAAGAAAAATAGCAGTTACAATTAAAAAAATCTGATGTGGCCAGCACATTACCTTCCGTCAGTTCTATGTATTTTGTATAAATGTCATACAGAAAGTACCTTGCAAAAGATTCTATTTCTTGTACATTACCTTAAGGCAATTGTATGTATTTTATACAAATTCCATACAGAAAGCAAAAGATCTTATATTTCCAGATAAATTATAACACATACTCTCAACTGCACTTGACACTGACAACTTTCAATCAGAATTTTCTTAATATAGCAGCTGTTTCCAGAGCATAGCTGGCTAATATATTATTATATTTATTTTCTTTATATTATTTAACATTAAATGTGAAAATAACATCGTTTTTTTCAAGAAAAACTGTTAAAATCTTCAAATGAGGATACTTCCGGTTGACCAATTATAACCAAAATCTAATTAGCTCTTCACATGGATGTAACGAAGAGGAATACGAAATAATTTTTGGAATTGTAGTATTAGAGATATCGCATTAGAAAAATTTGTCACACACACACACACACACACACACACACACACACACACACACACACACACACACACACACACACACACACACACACAAACACACTCTCAGACACACACACACACACACACACACACACACACACACACACACACACACACACACACACACACACACACACACACACACACATACATACATACATACACATACAAACAGACATCATCGTAAAAATAGTAAAATCTTATTCTAGGGACCCTAAAACGTGCTTATTCATTAAAAACTCACAACCGAAATTTTTGACCAAAGACAATACGTTCCTTACCTAAAGGTGACGGAAGGTAAAAATTATATGCAGACTAAAAATTATTTTGTTTTTCACAATAAAATATAACAACAACTAGAGCCAGCTGTGCAAAAATAACGCGCTGATTAACAGCATATTAATAAAACTTACCTATCTGAAATATTTCCGATTTGGGCAATATCTCAAAAACAGATTAAGGTATATGGTTCGTATTTTCACGCCAGGCTTGTATCTCCACCTAATTTTGAGTACAACCGACAAATGATTAAAGTTTTAAATGTGAATATTGTGAGAATAAAAAGAGATATCGACCTGCGGTTTGACAATGTAGAATTTTTTTCTTATAAAATTATTAAATATTATTTTACATTTTTGCAACATTATATCAACACAAGATTCATGCGCATTTGTGTTTGTTGCTATTTTATTAAAGATATAGGGGGTGGGGGCAAGGCGAGCCGAACCATACCACCAGTACATATTAAAATATGTCTTCGATTAAGTATTACATTTTCATTATCCATCGTGTTAATTATTATAGTAAATTATTTTATAAGTGTAATTAATATTTTATTGTTGTAATCAACGTTAGGATGCTGTAATAAATGTTTTAATTGTTGCAATTAATGTTTTAACCTAATGATATTTTAAAAATAATTACTATAGAATAAAATGGTTTCTTTTTAGGAATTATTGATTGATTTTTACTGGTTACAAAAAAGAAATTCTCCTACTGTGTCTAACAACTGACTTAATTTCGTACGTAATTAATAAATCTTTTCTTGTGAAATATATTATCATTCATTATGTTATATTAGGTCAAATCTACGCAAAGATTTCAGATAATGATCGCGGCGAACTCTCACATTTGTCGTAACCAATTAGTTTGAAGTTTGAGAAGAATTAACAATATATTAAATCCTAATGAAGATTGACAAACCGTAGCTAATGATTTTTTTGCGAATTTAAAGGGTCACAACCGGATATTTATATGATGAAAGTAAAATATTTACAGTAAAATGTCATTCATCCTATACTTTCAGCATGGAAAGTTTTCGGTATTTTATATAAGATATTAATACGAATGTCAAATTTAATTATGCTATATGCAAAATACATTAGAGGCAAAAAATAGAAAGAAATTCCTTTTTCATATTTGGGAAGTGTGCCAATTTGCAATGGGCCCGTCCAAGTCTTCGGCTTTTTAAAAATTACATGTCGCATATGAATTTTGAATATAAATAAATGAAAAAGAAATAAAAATTGCTATATATTTTGTATTTTTATACCAATAATAATGTAATTAAAGTTTTTAGCCTAAAATGGTCGCCATGTTGTGACGTCAGCGTCATTACAGTAGTCCAGTTTCCCTGTAAAAATGTCACTACGAGTATTAAATGGACCATGCATATTTTGCTCATATATTCGTGATTGGTTATACACATACTCTAATAAACACATATTTAATATATCCGGGTAATTTTTTATTAAGATTAAATGAAAATTTACTTATTAAATAAATTTATATTATAATTTATGTTTTAATTATTGTAATCTCAATACTTGTCATTGTTGTAATCATTTAGTAAATAGTAATGTAATTGTTGGATTACTTTTTATTATGAACTATGCTTTGATTATTGTAATCAATACTGTCTTTGTTGTATTTAATTATAAATAGAAAATAAGTAAGTAAGTAAATCAAACAAATATATATTTTGAAATGATATAATAACTATCTGGCTTACTTTATTACCATTAGCTAGCTCTAAAGATTTTTGATCACCACAGTTTGTAATGGATGCGTATTTTTATTCATGCAACATTTATTGTGTGTTGCCATATTAATGGTAACGTATGTCGGTTCTCTCTACTTATGACGGAGTGACGCTAACGTCAGAACTTTCGCGCCAAAACTTTAATTATTATTTTAGGCGTTATTAAGCGTAATTTCAAGAAAACAAAAAATACAGAATTTCTATTTTTAAATTCTTCGTAACATATAAAAAATTCATAAAAAGTTGGACGGGCCCATTTTCTAGTCTGTGCCAAAACTAAATAAAAATATAGCTTCAATTTCAAATTATTTGAAACTACATATAAACCTAAAAAGATTAAAGGCCTCCACGCACTTGAGCGACGCGAAGCGAAGCGAAGAGAAGTTTTTTCATTCCATGTATTCTTATGTGAATCGTCGCCTCGTTGCTCTGCTCTTCGCTGCTCCAAAGTGCGCGTATACACAAGAACACATTGAATGAAAAAACTTCTCTTCGCTTCGCTTCGGTCGCTGAAGTACGCGTTGGCCTTAAGAATAAGAAAAATACGGAGCGCGGAAAACAAAATTTTAAACAGTTGGGTATTTACATGTCATTTAAATATTTGAAAAATAAGTTGCAAAATTAGTAAGTTTGTTAAAACTTAGTTACCTAATCAATATTTTAAAGTAACGTTGTGGGTGAAAATATGGAATTCACCAGAGAGATTATTTTCGAATCATGATTTATAATATTACAGTTTTTAAGTTACTGTTGTAAGCTGTCACTGTCAAATTGAGATGTTACATAACAATGGATATCACTTCACAAGTTTCGGACTGTGATTTTTTATATTCATTGTACACAGATACTTTTTGCAACTCAAAATATATTTGAGAAACGGCACTAGCAAGAACTAACTCCATAAATTTTTCCGTAACGTATGTCCCAAAAGTTTTGTCACAAATTTGTTTAAAACATTTTAAAAAGTAATAATGGTTTTACGGCAATTTTTCAGAACAGATATAATTAACAGCTTTATAAACAGCAATTTTTTTATTTTAAATTAAATGTAAAGGTCCTTAGTCCTCAACAATACGCAGTCTTCTGGAAACATCTCGCATCAAGCCTTAAACCGTTACAACATCAATCTCTGGAATTTTTCTAAAAATCCGCCGTCTTAATTGTTGCTCGTTTTCGGCTTCCCAACCATTTTCCTTCATTTCGATATCCTATACCTTCAGTTCTCTGGATATTGTATTCTTGGAAACACTGTAACGCCGTGAAAGTCTTCTCAATGACTGTCCAATTGGTTTGCTCTATGTACAATTAACACTTTAGGTCTTCCACTTTTCGGAAAATTTACGCGTAGTATACCTTGCTCACATTCTGCTATCGCACGATATATGTTTTCCGCGACACATTTTGATTTTCAAAAAGTTGGACTATTTGAACTTTAGGCATCTGCCCAACTAAATTATAAACGCTTTTTCTAAGATCTAATTTATAAGCCATTACAACGCAATCGATTTCGATAACTGAACTGTCATTAAAATGACAAATCATTGAATTACTTTTGTTTGCAAAGCCAACCCGATATTTTGATATTTTTTATTTTTTTCATAGAGTTGCATTTTGTGACAAAACTTTTGGGACATACGTTAGTATTATTAAATCTTGGCAAAGGTGTACATTTTTCAAAAATGGATTCTGGTGTTACTATTAAATGAAAGTAAGTGTCGTCTTCATTTCTTTTTCGCGCTTCTGTTCGTGAGCTTACAGCATCACGTTTAGAATAATCCAATTCCATAAATCATTTATGGCAGTTTGTTCTTCAGAAGCTATTGGTTGTGCGAGAAGAAAGTTCTTCTATGACATGTGGCTTGCCAGAGCTGTTCGACCGTGTGGTCGACGGGATCACGCTGTGCACATTACGTCTAATTGATTGTCATTTTACATGTGATCTGCGTGGGTGGATGAGGATGCTTATTCATTATCCTACGGACAGAGATTCTCGCCAGAGAAGAAAATAATACTGCCGCTTTCAAATAATAAAAGGGACAGTAAGAGAAAATGGAATTCAAGAAATTCATAATTACAAATTATAAAATCTACATTTGTAAACAGTCTTACATACCTATAATTTATTAAAAAAATTATACAGGGTGTATCAAATGTGACGCCCAGCTTTTGGGATTTGATTCAGGGGGATAAAACAAATCAAAAGTTAAGAGTGGAAGTTTTCTGGTTATCCTTGATCAAGTTATTCATAAAATATCTGATGTGAACACCACACGGCTTTTTGCATGTATCATGAAATCATAAAATTGCACGTATTTCTGTTATTTTTTGTCCTAATCCATAGCAAGCTTTATTACAAAAACCAAAAGTATATAATTTTTAAATTTACATATCTCGTTTATACAAAGAGCTAATTTTTTGGCAAAACTTTTATTTGGAGCATTTATTTTGAAAATAAAAATAAAACCATTTTATTCAAGAAAAAGTGTTAACAACTTCCGGTAATATATGACTTCCGGTCAGCCTATTTTAACCAAAATCTGTTAAGTTATTCCATTGATATAAAATTCTTATGTACCAAATTTGAAAAGTTATGAATTATATTTTAAAATAGTTTTTCATGAAAATCTTTGCGTGGTTTTATGTATGTATGTATATATGCATGTATTAAAATCTATTATAGGGTTAAAGTAAAGTACCACTTCTGCAAATTATGTAATGACCAAAAAGGGAGGTGCACAAGTAGATGTTATAGCAGTCCTAAATATGAAATAAATTTTCTCTGTTTAGAAAAACAAACGATTTTTAGTGACATTTTGTTATTTGGGATTGGTCCACCTGCACTAAATACATGAAATATGTTAGCAACGGCAGAATAAAAACACAAATCACTGTTACCAACCTAAATTATTTATCAAAAATTTCCTTTAATGGAAATTGTGTACTATTATTTTTTACTGACACACACACACACACACACACACACACACACACACACACACACATATATATATATATATATATATATATATATATATATATATATATATATATATATATATATATATATATATTGAACATATTTTAACTGAAACGGGCATGTCGAAAATCCCCTAAACACCAAATTTCGTAAAATAATATTGAATAGTTTTTAAAATAACGATAGCGTAAGCTCGTCCTGGGATACCCTGTATATATATATATATATATATATATATATATATATATATATATATATATATATATATACAGGCTGTTCATTTTAAGTTGTACACTATTGCTAACTCGAGAACTATAAGTGCTACAAGGTCGGTTAAATTCGCAAACAATTTCTATTTTACTGGACTGTTTTAATGAGCATCAAATTAATTTTTTTCAACCAGGGGTTTTCAAACTGTGGGCACCAACTTTATTATTTTAAATGGGATCATATATTTTTTATTTACTTATTAGATAGAGAATTTTATTCTGAATTCAAAGATGTAATATATTCATACCCTCATATAACGATTTTTTAAAGAAATATGCATATAAAGGTTTATAATAATATTAAAATATGACTATAATTAGAGTGCCACGGGTGGAAAAAATGAATACAAGTTATTTTTTACATAGAATTAGAGTGCCCTAGTAGAAAGGAGTGAATATTTTCTTCTGTCATAAATGTCAACCGAGATGTCACTTTTATTATAGTCATATTTTAATCATATTAAGATAAAACTTAATATGCATATTTTTCAAAAAATCGTTATATGAGAGTATGAAAATATTATATTATTATATTATCATTGAATTCAGAATAAAATTATGTTTCAAATAAATAAAAAGTATATGATCCCATTTAAAATAACAAAGTTGGTGCTCACAGTTTGAAAACCTCTGGCTGAAAAAAAATTACGTTCAATAAAATAGTCTAGTAAAATAGAAATTGTTTGCTAATTTAAGCGACCTCGTAGCTCTTATAGTTCTGAAGATAGCAATAGTGTACCATATAAAATGAACACCCTGTAAATATAATGCCGAATTTTCTACTCTACTGTTATATGAAGCATATTTTTCCAAAGTAATTAGTAAAATTCTTTTCCCTTGATAAACCCCTCGCATTTCCAGAATTAGAATTGCATCCATGTCTTTTATTTCGCATCCTACATTAAAAACAATTAAATTCATCGCTTATTGATAACACTTTAAAAACCATTCCATTTCCCCTGATTTTTCTTCAAATAGAGACATTAATTACTGCTGCTCACGTATAAAATATTCCCGGGCGTAAGAGCGGTAGAAAGTCGCCTGGTCGGTGCATCGTGTGATTGATCGCCACGTCTTGGTATCTGGACTGGCGCCAGTGTTCCCGCGACGGCGGAGGCCACGGTGCACGTGAGTAGTCAGAGTCACCGACTCACCGTTAGCTGTCCGCAGCGATTGATTTGTTGAGATGAGGGTGTAATGAACGTATTGTTCCAACGTTGGAGAGGTTAGGAATTGGAATAGGAAAGAATGGAAAAAGAAATAAAAATGGTAGAGATGGTATGTACACTATTATTCACGAAAGATGACTATTCAAGGACATTTGTTCGAAGAAAGAATACACATCACTTTATAGCAGAGCTGGGCAGTACTTCCAAGAAAAGTACTTTATTAGGTTTGCAAGTACTTTCAGTACTTCAAGTACTGTACTTGAAGTACTTTCTATTTATAGTACTTTGTACTTGACAAAGTAAGTCTATCCACATGTACTTGGTACTTAATACTTGGTAAAATACTTGAAGTACAATGAAAAGTACTTGAAGTATTTTTAAATACTTGAAGTACTTTAAATGTACTTGAATTACTTTAAATGTACTTGAAGTGCGATGAATAATTTAAAAATTAACAATGTTATGAGAATTGTTTGTCTGTCAGTGTTTCTTTTGCAGTTTTGTGGTGTTATTCCTGTAGTACAAAATCATGTGAATTTCATTAATAAATATATTTTCAGTTATAATATGAAAGTAAAGACATATTTGCAATTTTTTTGGCACAAATAAATTAATTCTAATCTGCATCTGTATGTACCATATAATGTTTGTATTACCTAACTACAGTGCTGAGCCTTTGCCATATCGCCTGGCGAACGCATGACGTACGTCATGAGATCGTTAGATGATACGGTAGTCCCAGGGAGGAACTCTTGTTTTTGAAATAACCAAATAAATATCGTATATTGAAATTTTTGTCAATAATCACCTTTTAAGGTCCATATAGTCAGAAAAATATCAATTATCTGAAAAAGTACTTGCACCCAAATTTACAAGTACTTTTTCAAGTACTTGGTACTTTCAAGTACTTTAGAAACTAAAAAAGTACTTGTACTTCAAGTACATTTAGAAACATCAAGGTACTTGGTACTTGTACTTCAAGTACTACTTTCCGGTACTTTGCCCAGCTCTGCTTTATAGCAGTAGCTTAGTAACATTTTGTATTAGAAAGAGAAAGATTATTTGACCTATGTCTATTTAATTTATGTGGTGTGACAGATAATTAATAATGACATAAGTCGTAGAATTACAGATACCTAATTATCTACTACACTGCCCTCTGTGCTACTATTTATCCAGTGGCTGACGTTAAAATCAAATTTTTATTCCTTGGTTTATAAGTTAAGTCTATGTTTTTGTATTTTGCAAATACATAAGTGAAGGACATAAATCTTTCAAAAAGGAATTATTTAGAAAGAAACATAATTTCCAAATGAATTACTCTTAGTTTTTAAGTTAAAATGTGTCCATAAATATTTGATGTTGCACGCCTATGCACACAAAATGCAATGAAGTTATCTGCAAGTAATATTATATCAGACGGCTCACAAGTGACCTTGAATACTAATCTTTCGTGAATAATAGTATAGCTTATTCTTATTAGATAATTTTTAACTAGTTCTAGTTATTGTTATAATGAATATGTTGAAGAATACTACTCGTAAAGTAGATAAATTATGTATACAATTTAGAAATTTTTAAACATGTAAACATTGTTATCATGAATGTCACGTAAAATTACGTTAATTAATTCTCAGATAGGAAGATTGAAAAATTGGGTCACGAAATGTAAACATATTTGTTTTATTTACGTCTTGAATTTTCTGAATTTTATAATTAATAATAGGATTCTAGGCATTTCTACGTATAAGATCTATTAAAAAGATCTGATGTGGACACCACACGACTTCCTTGTTCGCAAGATCAATATGAAGTATAGACCCAATTATAAAATTGCACGCATTTGACGTAATTTGACATTAACATCTATTTTTTATTTTTTGTTATTTTTTGTCCTAATCCATAGCAAGATTCATTACAAAAACCAAAAAGTATATGTCTTAAATATACATATCTCGCTTATACAAAGGGCTAATTTAATAATACTTGATGTGCTAGACGCAGAATTTAATTCTCTAAAACTCTTATTTGAAGCATTTATTTCTAAAATCAAAATGAAAAACTGTTAACAACTTCAGGTAATATATCACTTCCGGTTAGCCTGTTTTAACCAAAATCTACTATGTTTTTCCAACTGACATAAAAGAGTAATATACCAAATTTGTATTTGAATTATATTCTAAAATAGTTTTTCATTAAAACCTATTATAGGCGTCAAATAAAGTACCATTTTTGGAAATTATGTAATGACCAAAAAGGGAGGTGCACAACTAGATGTTATAGTAGTCCTAAATACAAAATTTCAACTTTCTACGGCTTACCGTTTTTGAGTTATGCATAATACGTACGTACGTACAGACGAAATGGATTCAGGGATGGTCAAAATGGATATTCCGTTGAAATCTGAAAACCAAATTTTTTTTCGCTTACAAGGAAGTAAAAAACTGTAATTTAAAGCACGTTTATAACTTGAACTTACCTATAGAATTCTATAAATATCTATTACATAGATACATACCGGGTGGCGCTCGAAATCCGTTACATATAATAATAATTTGAATATTTGCCTCCCATTAAAACTTATTGTAGTAAAACTTTATACGTACACATATTTGGACACTTGCATCATATTAATAGCAAAATGTTTAAAATTAATAAAGAATAATTAAGTAAAATAAGAAAATGTTATGGCAATTTTAATGTGGTAATTATTATTTCATATTAAAGAAAGATCAACATGCAAGTGATCGTAGCATGATGTTAGCATTGTGAAAAACAAATCGTGTAAATTTCTTTCTCGTGTTCGCAGCATCGTACCATCAAACCAATGAAGATATTTTGTGATGCACTAAAAATAAAAATAAAATAAATGCAACGATATTGTTCCACTCGAAACTCGATTTCGAAAACACTTCGGAATTTAAAATGCATGATTGAACTAAATAAAGTTGTTCAAAATAAAAAGAATGACCTTGTGGCCGCAAAGGTCTTTCAATTTATATCTCAATCTTTAATCTTTATTCCGATGAATTATTATAGACCAGTCGTCAGGGAGTTCAACAGATGTAAATATGGTTTTAAATCGGGAAAAGGATTAACTTATTGGAATCGGTTTATTGTAGGTTTTTTTTAGACATACATGCACTTTTCTATATATTCTACGTCGAAGTTCCCACTCATTTTGTTCTTCCCATCCTCCATCGTAAACTTTACGAGATAAAATTGATAAAAAATTTAAAATTCTGAAAATTTGTATTTAAGTAGTTTAAAGGGTGTAGATTTAAGATTTTAAAACCACATGTCGATATCGCTTTTCGTGTCCGAGATATTCGTCCTCAAAACTTTGCTCAAAAATGCCCATTTTTGGGTCATATCCCAAAAATGGTCAATTATACTCCGCTGGTGATATCACCATTAGATTCTACGCGCAAAATTACATAAGCATACCAATTTTCATAATTTTTGAACAACTATTACAATTTCCAGAAGGAAAAGTCTGAAAATGGCCAAAAATCGCAAAAAATCTATCCTTGCGATTTTTTCAGTTTTTGGCAATTTTAAGGAATGTTTAATAATAAATGTATCCGTTGGAATATTTTGATGAAAATTGGTACACGTATGTTTTTTGGTACGAGGAATTTACTGGTGAAGTCGTTGAAGGTATAGCGCACACCCATTTTTGGGTATGAGGATGGTGTGGTTTAAAAAAGGGTGGAAATTTTTAAAAAATTAAAAATTCTGAAAATTTGTTTTTAAGTAGTTTGAAGTGTGTAGATTTAAGATTTTAAAACCACAGGTCGATATCTCTTTTCATGTCCGAGATATTCGTCCTCGAAACTTTGCTCAAAAATGCCCATTTTTGGGTCATATCCCAAAAATGGTCACTAATACACCGCTGGCGATATCACCATTAGATTCTACGAGCAAAATTACATAAGCATACCAATTTTCATAATTTTTGAACAACTATTACAATCTCCAGAAGGAAAAGTCTGAAAATGGCCAAAAATCGCAAAAAATCTAAGGTGTACCCCTTGCGATTTTTTTCAGTTTTTGACGATTTTAAAGAATGTTTAATAATTAATGTATCCGTTGGAATATTTTGATGAAAATTGGTACACGTATGTTTTTTGGTACGAGGAATTTACTGGTGAGGTCGTTGAAGGTGTGCCGCACACCCATTTTTGGGTATGAAGATGGTGTGGTTTAAAAAAGGGTCGAATTTTTTAAAAAATTAAAAATTCTGAAAATTTTTATTTAAGTAGTTTGAAGTGTGTAGATTTAAGATTTTAAAACCACAGGTCGATATCTTTTTTCGTGTCCGAGATATTCGTCTTCAAAATTTTGCTCAAAAATGCTCATTTTTGGGTCATATCCCAAAAATGGTCCATTATACACCGCTGGCGATATCACCATTAGATTCTACGAGCAAAATTACATAAGCATACCAATTTTAATAATTTTTGAACAACTGTTACAATCTGCAGAAGGAAAAGTCTAAATATGGCCAAAAATCGCAAAAAATCTAAGGTCCCTTGCGATTTTTCAGTTTTTATAGAATGTTTAATAATTAATGTATCCGTTAGAATATTTTGATGAAAATTGGTATACTTATGGTTTTTGGTACGAGGAATTTACTGGTGAAGTCGTTGAAGGTGTAGCGTACACCTATTTTTGGGTATGAGGATGGCGTGGTTTAAAATTTACCGGTGAAGTCGTTGAAGGTGTACCACACACCCATTTTTGGGTATGAGGATGGCGTGGTTTAGAAAAGGGTGGAAATTTTTTAAAAAATAAAAATTCTGAAAATTTGTATTTAAGTAGTTTGAAGGGTGTAGATTTAAGATTTTAAAACCACAGGTCGATATATCTTTTCGTGTCCGAGATATTCGTCCTCAAAACTTTGCTCAAACATGCCCATTTTTGGGTCATATCCCTAGAATGGTCAATTATACACCGCTGGCGATATCACCATTAGATTCTACGAGCAAAAGTACATAAGCATATCAATTTTCATAATTTTTGAACAACTATTACAATCTCCAAAAGGAAAAGTCTGAAAATGGCCAAAAATCGCAAAAAATCTAAGGTATACCCCTTGCGATTTTTTCAGTTTTTGACAATTTTAAGGAATGTTTAATAATTAATGTATCCGCTGGAATATTTTGATGAAAATTGGTATACTTATGGTTTTTGGTACGAGGAATTTACTGGTGAAGTCGTTGAAGGTGTAGCGCACACCCATTTTTGGGTATGAGGATGGTGTGCTTTAAAAAAGGGTGGAAATTTTTAAAAAATTAAAAATTCTGAAAATTTGTATTTAAGTAGCTTGAAGGGTGTAGATTTAAGATTTTAAAACCACAGGTCGATATATCTTTTTGTGTCCGAGATATTCGTCCTCAAAACTTTTCTCAAAAATGCCCATTTTTGGGTTATATCCCAAAAATGGTCAATTATACATCGCTGGCGATATCACCATTAGATTCTACGAGCAAAATTACATAAGCATACCAATTTTGATAATTTTTGAACAACTATTACAATCTCCAGAAGGAAAAGTCTGAAAATGGCCAAAAATCGCAAAAAATCTAAGGTGTACCCTTGCGATTTTTTTCAGTTTTTGACGATTTTAAAGAATGTTTAATAATTAATGTATCCGTTGGAATATTTTGATGAAAATTGGTACACGTATGTTTTTTGGTACGAGGAATTTACTGGTGAGGTCGTTGAAGGTGTGCCGCGCACCCATTTTTGGGTATGAAGATGGTGTGGTTTAAAAAGGGTCGAATTTTTTAAAAAATAAAAATTCTGAAAATTTGTATTTAAGTAGTTTGAAGTGTGTAGATTTAAGATTTTAAAACCACAGGTTGATATCTTTTTTCGTGTCCGAGATATTCGTCCTCAAAACTTTGCTCAAAAATGCTCATTTTTGGGTCATATCCCAAAAATGGTCCATTATACACCGCTGGCGATATCACCATTAGATTCTACGAGCAAAATTACATAAGCATACCAATTTTCATAATTTTTGAACAACTATTACAATCTCCAGAAGGAAAAGTCTGAAAATGGCCAAAAATCGCAAAAAATCTAAGGTGTACCCCTTGAGATTTTTTCAGTTTTTGACGATTTTAAAGAATGTTTAATAATTAATGTATCCGTTGGAATATTTTGATGAAAATTGGTATACTTATGGTATTTAGTACGAGGAATTTACTGGTGAGGTCGTTGAAAGTGTACCGCACACCCATTTTTGGGTATGAGGGTGGTGTGGTTTAAAAAAAGGTCGAAATTTAAAAATCTAATTCCCGATGTTAATCATCCTGACGACTGGGCTATTATTAGTGTAACCTAGAACATAATGAATTAGATCGTAGCAAATTGTAATATGAAACAATTACGACATTACATGTAATTATTAAGGCATTTTAATAAATGAAGGAAAAGGCATGAAAATAAATAAACACAGATTAGTTATTTAATAAGCGCCGGTCAATAGTTAGTATTGAAACCACTTAGGCCTAATACAGCAATTATTTACCATTACAATTTCCATAATTAAGCAAATAGCTGCATTTCCACGCTAACAACTTCTACGCAGCTACCCACGTGTTCTAGATGCGTATTCCGCATGTCAGTTATGTAAAAGAATGAATGTTATTGGCATCTTCAGGTAGGATGTGTATAAACAAACTATATATAGATGAATCCGTGTATGGGCAAGGAGAATACATTACGGAGTCGTGTTTGGCGCACATGTTGACCTTGCCCTATATCTAGGCAATTGCCAGTTGGTGATGGTGATACGAGTTGGAAGACATCAAAAGCACAGAGCATTGTCTCCATCCAAGTGATAAATGTGCGTTTAGTTTCACAGTCTACTTCATATGCTGGTTCCGTCACTTTGCTATTCGATAACTGTCACAGATAGATGCGAGTGATTCAATAATGCGAATATCAGTCGAAAACGGAAACTTACATTCTTTTATCCAACGTAATAGATTTTATTCACAATCGATTTGTAATGATGTATGCGTCTGAAAACTTTAAAACAGTTGGGAAGTGTGTCATTGTTTACTCCACTTTCCAGCTAGCTGAACAAAAATTCAATCCCTGAAATGTCATAATCATTTTATCATTTTGATAAGCCAAATTGTAATAAAAATGTCGAAATCAATAACCATTTTGTCACTTTTCTTATCAACACTGCCTTAGATCTGTATGATAAAGCATAAATATTATATATATATAAAAAAAAAACTCAGTGATTACTAATATATTGCAAATAAAATAATAGATGACCTCGGTACACTTTAATATTAACAATAGGTACGTTCTATTGGTGTCCGAAATCTACCTACTTCTAGTAGAACGTCAATGGTCGCGCTTTTGCGCCAAAAAAATCTGAATATTCCTATCATTCCAACTTCAGAGCTGAACGCGTTGGTAGGAAGATATATAGTGTGGAGATAAATTCAAAATTTTACTAGCCGACTGTCACGTGTACCTTTTTGTCACGTTTGTGAATATTTAGAGTAGACTGTGTTCAACAAAAATACATCCTTTACGTTTTTATTGTTTAATATATTTTTATATAATTATAATCTCTGTAATATTTGCATAACAACATTTGGAGATTCAAAATAAACATACAAAGTTATCTTTAGTTGTTAACTAACAATAACACATAACCACTGCCACTCTTCTATCGTATTTATTTTTTACTTGACAGCACTTGACAGTTATTTGCTACTGAGCGTTCTATTACTTTATGAATATTCTTATTCTAGTAGGAATATTTATGACACCGATAGAACGTATCTAATGAGTTAATAGTTTGTATATATGAAATAAATTGTGAAAAATTGTCAGCCATCGGGATTTAAACCCGAGACACCTATCCTGCCGGGATAGTGCTCTACCAACTAAGCTATTGGCTGCTCTCCTCTCGATGGCTCAACATTCTTTCACTTTTAAGATCGTATAACTTCTGAGGATATATTTATCGAGAATAAAATATTCTTTAATATTTATAATAATATTAAATGTGAAGAAATGATATTTAACATCGTTTATTTCAAGAAAAACTGTTAATATCTTCAAATGAGGGTACTTCCGGTTGACCAATTATAACCAAAATCTAATCACCTCTTCACATGGATGTATCGAAGAGGAATATGAAATGGTTCCCGAGTCAATCCGGACCCCTATGTAGATAAGAAAATAGTTTTACTTATCCCATAAAAGGACACTTTATTTTTTTATAATAACACAAATGTCTAATAAGTAACATATAAAGGTATTTTTCCCATATTAGAATAAGGTAGAAATACAAGGTTTCAAAATTTTCTAAATGGTAGTATTTGAGTTATAGTGGAGGATCCATACACACACATACACACACACATACACACACACTCTCTCTCACACACACACACACGCACACACACGCACGCACACACAAACACACAGACACACACACCCACGCACGCACGCACGCACGCACGCCGCGCGCGCGCACACACACACACACACACACACACACACACACACACACGTAAACACACATACGTACACACACTAACACATACAGACATCATCGTAAAAATAGTAAAATAGTATTCTAGGGATCCTAAAACGTTTTAATTTATCAAAAACTCACCACCGAATTTTTTGACCAAAGACAATACCTTCCTTACCTAAAAGTGACGGAAGGTAAAAATTATAAAGAAATTAAATTTCATAAATTAGCCAGCTGTAATATAACTTTGTAAACACCTGGTATTAAGAAAATTCTGTTTGAAAGGTATCAGTGTCAAATGCAATTGACAGTATGTTTGTGTTATAATTTTGCTGGAAATATAGAATATTTTGTGAGAAACTTTCTGTATGGAATTTGTATAAAATACATACAATTGCCATAAGGTAATATATAAGAAATAGAATCAGATTTTTTGTATATCTCATTACATTCTTTGTGCAATACACATTTTGTAATAACTAAATATTCCTAATAAAAATTTTATAACGTGTCAGAACAACAAAGTTAATTTAAAATCAAATAAAACTTAATTTGAAATTGAGAAAAAGTTTTGTAATATCTATCATAAAATCATTTATCACCAATAAAATCGGAATACCTCTGGAAGAAACATATACAGTGAAAAATCCCTCGTGTTTCATTTTTGAAGTGTGTTCAAGTGATTGTTTATGAGGATCGGTTTATTTATGTTTACGACAAACTTTTCCTATCGAAGAAAGTTGGGTCATTTATTTCTTAAAGGTGGGCCGAAGGTCACACTTGCACAGTGCAGGGTTTATTTTTACTTTCCAAAAGGTTAGTTCTTACGAGTACGTATAGAGTTGCATACGTACAACATGTACCGTTCATTATGTCTTCAAGGAAATTAATTAATGAAATGAATTATAAACAATTAACTGCAAGGAAATTCTTCCTTGGAAATCTAGTTGCATCTCTGTGCTAATTGAAATTTATTGCTAAACTATTTTAATTTATACCGTGCATAGAACATTTTAAAAATCGTTTCACGGTTTCACGCTTTTCATAATTAAATTATTTTTGTAATTATTCTGATCTTCTTACAGAAGATATTCTCGGGGAAAAACGGCATAATAGCTACATGAATGTTCATTTATAATCTTAATTTTTACCTTCTGTCACCTTTAGGTAAGGAACGTATTGTCTCTGGTCAAAAAAATTGGTGGTGAATTTTTAATGAATAAGCACGTTTTAGGGTCCCTAGAGTACGATTTTACTATTTTTACGATGATGTCTGTATGTATGTATGTATGTATATATATATATATATATATATATATATATATATATATATATATATATATATATATATATATATATATATATATATATATATATGTGTGTGTGTGTGTGTGTGTGTGTATGTGTGTATATTTCTGTGTGGGACAAATTTTTTTAATGCGATAACTCTAATACTACAATTCCAAAAATTTTAATACTTTCGTATTCCTCTTCGTTACATCCATGTGAAGAGCTGATTAGATTTTGGTTAGAATTGGTCAACCGGAATTACCCTCATTTTAAGATTTTAACAGTTTTTCTTGAAAAACCGATGTTAAATATCATTTTTTCACATTTAATGTTATTATAAATATTGAAGAATATTTTATTCTCTATACGATTTGAATGCATTTTATACTTCATATTAAATGGATATTATAAAGAAATTAAATATCATATATTAGCTAGCTATGCTATAACTCTGGAAACAGCTGCTATATTAAGAAAATTCTGATTGAAAGGTGTCAGTGTCAAGTGCAGTTGACAGTATATTTGTGTTATATTTTTACTGGAAATATAGGATCTTTTGCTTTTTGTATGGAATTTGTATAAATACATACAACTGTCTTAAGATTTGTATGTACAAGATATAGAATATTTTTCAAGGAATTTTCTATATGACATTTAATACAAAATACATAGAACTACCGGAAGGTAATATGCTGGCTATATCAGATTTTTTAACTATTTTCTTAATTACACATTTTCAAATATATCTTAATTTTAAATTGATGTATTTATCCATATACAGATAGTAAAAACATAATGAAATAATTTGTAAGTATATGTAAATAATAGCATATGAAGTTTTTTACTTGTTATGATGATATTGTGTTTAGTTATAAATTTTAGTCTCATTTGTTTTGTTTTCTGAAACAAAAATTATTTTTAAAAATCATTTATAATTTTTCAAATATCAATCCTTATTTTACGAGCGTCATGTGGAATTAAAACTATTATAATTAGCCTTTAACCTTAAAATTAATTTTAATAAAAACTAAATACGTATTTTGAGAACAAAGTTCTCATCATCAGTAGTACAACAAGGGAAAGTTAAACAGAGTAGTCTAGATTACTCAACATGTCAACCATGCCAGAGGTCCTAACAACTCTTGTTAAATAAAGGTTTAAAATATTCACCAAATAATAATAACTCACCGTTAGATGATATTAGCTGTATTCTTTGTATCTCAGCTCAGTACATAACTGGGTTGAGCTAAAGTGAGTTGTGATTTTGCAAAAAACAAGTTTTATTCCATTTTATCATTTCCTTCTTTACCGATAGCATTTGCTGTAACTGCTGTCAAATTTATTGACATTTTTCTGATCTATATGTACATTCTATCGGTGTCAGAAATATTCCTACTAGAATAAGAATATTCTTAAAGCAATAGAATGCTCAGTAGCAAATAACTGTCAAGTGCTGTCAAGTAAAAAAATAAACACAATAGAACAGTGACAGTGGCTATGTGTTATTGTTAATTAACAACTAAAGATAACTTTGTATATGTTTATTTTGGATCTTCGAAATGTTGTTATGCAAATATTACAGAAATTATAATTATATAAAAATATATTAAATAATAAAAACGTAAAGGTGATATTTTCGTTGAGCACAGTCTATTCTAAACATTCACAAATGTGACAGAAATGTATGCGCGACAGTCGGCTAGTAAAATTTTGAATTTACCTCCACTCTATATATCTTCCTACCAACGCTTCCAACTCTGAAGTTGGAATGATTCGTAGGAATATTTCGATTTTTTTGACGCAAAAGAACGACGACTGATGTTCTACTAGAAGAAGTAGGAAGATTTCTGACACCAATAGAACGTACGTTAAGATAATGTTTATAAACGAAAAATTGATAATGTTGAAAATATATTACTTGTATGTATATCTGTATATGTTAATATAAATTTTGTTGAATGAAAGTGAGTTTACTCAGAACAACTCAAATCAGTTGTGTCAGAAAGAACGATTTCCTGAGTTTATCTGAAGTGATCTGAGATGAGCTGAGATTTTCTCCAAAAAGAATACAGCTAATAGCTTGCATTGAAACCAGCATTAGATATTTCGATAATGCATTAAATATAATATTGGGAACGCTCGTAAAATTCATATAACTAATAATTTAAATCGTTTTAAAAACAAACCTAACAATAATGATAATAAACTTATAAATAATCTTAAAAAACGCGACGTATTTTATTTAAAGGCAGATAAAGGGAATAAAATTGTCATTTTAGATAAATCAGAATATTTTAATAGAGTAAATAATCAATTAAATAACGGGCCCTACACGCAAGTTAATAAAAATCCATTACCTAAGTACATATTTAGTTTTTATTAAAATTAATTTTAAGATTAAGGGGTAATTATAATAGTTTTAGTTATATTTAACCTTAGACTTCATCTATTATATTAAGCGTCATGTGGAATTATTCTTTTCTTGCCTAAAATAAATATATCACGGCATATTACCCATTGCTGGGTGTGCCAATTTGTTTTGTACACAGATTTCGGTAATGATGATGACATATTTATACCCTGTGGTACCACCACGCGTCACCTCACGGGCACTCATTGTTGGCGCGGAGAGTGCAATACAGTGCCATTTTAATATTCGAAATATTTGGCGACCAGACACTTAGGCACGAGGCCACGAGATCCCTTGTCTTGTCTAATATGCAAATTTCAAGTTGACTTCGTTGGGTTTTGAACCCGAGTTGGTAGAACGATAACCGGCTATAGAACACAATCAACCGGCATCAGTGGCTTAACATGTGAAGGCAACGGTCAATCGACCTTCACAGCTAGAATCTGGTGTCGTGGGTTCGAATCCCACTATGCATGGATGTTTGTGTATGTGTGTACTTTCTAATTTCATCCCCGTCTCTGCGCTGTGGTAAAAGTAATGATTAAGATAATTTGAAGAAAAACACACTCCGATATAATATCACCGCCTAAATACCACAACTGTATAAAGAAGCGTGTAATAATAATATATAACACAATCAGTAACCCATATAAAAGAATAAGAATTGAAAATATTCAGCATATTTTGGGCATTTGTGCTAACTTCTTCGCATTGAAATAACTGATAGAGGGCTGTCCGTAACGCAAAATTAAGCAATTGTTGATACCCCCTCCCCCCTTGTAACGCACCCGTAACGCAAACATGAACCCCCCCCATATATTACGTAACGCAGTACTTGACCCCCCCTATATTTAATCAATAAATAAACAATTATAACTGGTTTCTATAAAGTTTTACTCTTATAAACTATTGTATATATATATAATGCTTATAATTTTTCTGGATATGCATTTACATAAGCTTTTAACAAACTATTGAAAAGTTTTTCCTTATCAACACTACTTGAATTCAAGTTTTAATATGAATTGCATTGCACGAATGAAAGACCACTGGCCCGAATTTGAACTGTGCCTGACATCTGTTGACTGTTATTGAAAACAAACGACTGCCTGCATATACGAATTAGCACCGCGAAATTTAAATGTTTCAAAACTATTAAAGCAAGTTTAGCAATATATTTTATATTATATCATTACGTAACGCACACATAAACCTTCCCCCACCCCCTCGTAACGCTGCGTAACGCTAGTCTTGACCAGCACCCCCCCCCCTTATTTAAGGACAGCCCCTAGAGGTTAGTAATTTAATACCAATTCTTCTATTAGAAGTAAGTAAATAAATCATTGTCATTATAAATCAGTATCATTTACACTAATCTGCACATTGGCGAAAATAAAATGAGTCTGAATCTTGGAGCCTTGGAGTTTGTATTAAAAAGTGCGAGCGTGACCAGTTTGCCAGTTAGCATTTGGTTTGTAAGGAATTTACGCGCCAGATAAGGATCTGAGAACTGTTGTTTCCAGAACGGAGCGATGCACACCCCCAACTAAGGCCAAGTCGTATCGCAGATCTAAAGACACGAGTACCAATTAGCCTTATTTGGCCCGCCTTTTTGGCGACAAAATGTCACTTTAACAGCGGATGACACCGGAGTAGGCAACAGGAATTTATAGCCTTAATAATGCATTTACTTTCCATTTCAAATGAGATATACCAAGCACAGCATTATCATAAACAGTAGTAAAGGATTATTATTTAAATGAAGTTAAATGCAAATATTAGATGACAGGTTCTAAATTCATATGACACTATCTACTTCGCTGCTTTATCTCAATTCCGAATATCTTAATGTAGTAAGATGAGTTATATTGGCTGCTGAATTATTCAAGAACTTCTAATACGTAAAGCCTGGTTTCTACCGAATTTCTAGTTTCCAGTTAGTTTAGTGGCTAATTCGACAGAGATGACCTCTAAACGTTTTTTTATTTTTTACTTAAGACTACAAAACAAATATTCCCGATGCCATTGTAGCAGAAATTAATTTTTTGTTTAAATGTCACAAATATAACTTTCTATATATTCATACCGAAAAATAAAACATTTTAAATAGTATTATGCAGTACAATAACAGTAGCCAGTCCAGATTAGATAAGTAAAATGACAGATATATACAACTCACAATAGTTATATTTAGGTAGCTAGGAGTTTGCAAACTTTTGTTCTTACGAATTAGTCTTAGTACTTATAAGCATTAAGCCTTAAGAATAATTGGAAATATTACTAAACCATACGATAAATACTATAAGCATTGCCCTTAAAATTATTACCATTAAGTATAGCTTCTTCACATTAAGACGGACTGTAAACATGAATTACAATGTGACATTAATAATATGCCTTGGTCATTTGAATCTGAACTGCCGTTTAATGTAATGAAATGTGAGGTCATGTCGTTTTCAACGAAACAAAATAATTATATTTTATATGAGTAGAATGAACCATATCAATTTGTGTAGAGTTAGCACTAAAAGGGATTTGGGAGTATTATTTGATTCTAAGTTTGATTTTTCATTACACGTTAACAACTTAGTCACTTGTAGTTACAGAAATCTTGGATTTATTGTGAGAAATTCACGAGATTTTCATAGCATTACTACTTTCAAATCCCTTTTCAATTGTTTTGTTCGTGCCAAATTAGAATATTGTTTCCTGATTTGGAATCCATTGTATCAAAATTCGATAAGAGCTATTGAAATTATTCAGCGAAAAATTGCAAGATATTGTTGATATGAGGGTCATTTTGGTTCTGAAAATAATTTTCACTACAACACTGTATTGATGTCTTAATATGCTATCTCTTGAAAATCGACGCACTGTGCAATCTCTCTTGTTTATTTACAAATTAATTAATAATGTTATAATGGATTCCAATCTACATGCATTGTTAAATTTTCATGTACCCAGAACAAATCATCCTCGCCAAAAAATATTGTTTTCCATTACAACAGCTAGGACAAATTACGAATTAAAAAGTCCCTTAAGGCATTTATGTTCTGCATTTAGTGTTTTATACACTAATTGTGATGATATTGCCTTTTTTGATTGTTTATTATTATTTAAGAAGAAATTGATGACATATTTCTCGACTGTATTAATTAATAACCTGCTTATAGTAATTTTTCTTTGCACAATTTATTGTACTTATAATATGTAAATGTATTATTTTGTAGTACCCCTTAATTGGGAACTTTGTTCCTGTCGGGTACTTACTTATAAATAAATAAACTTATGCCCGGTTTCTCACAGTAACTTAAGCTGTTGATTATATAAGTGCTGCTTAATTGTAAGTAGGTCTTATATCCCAATTGCGTTGCACCAGCAAATTTAAATGCGAACTCAACTTATGTCACAAATTACATTGGCAACAGCGTAAAATATGTCAAAGCTGCCATTGTGTTTGTCAGTGTTTATATGTTTGTATTCGTTTCAACAATATTCGATATGGATTTACCGGATTTCCCTAAATTTGACGGCGTTAACGTCGTGGATAATGTGGACGAAGTTGATTTTATCGAAAATGTTAGAATGACGACAAAGATTTTCTGTCAATATTTTTTATAGGTGGACCACCGCCAATTTTATAAACAAAAACCTTTTCCTTCGCCGATGTCTTCCTGGCACCAGCCTTCATATTTGCCTACATTTTTCGTATGCTTGCCACATCTCTGTATACATTTAATAAATTTTAATTAAATGTTGCGGCAATTTAATTCCAAGTATTGTCCTTCTGTATATTTGACACTGCATTACTTTTTTTCGCTGATCTCTTTATATTGATCCACAACTTCCTATAGCAATTTTTTCTTCTTTGCTGTAATTTGTACGTTTCTTGTCCATATCGCTGAAGACTTGCACCGTAACTCCACAAAACAAAAAAAAATCGTGAACTGATATGACAATTGACACACATGTCACATAAGTCACCGTTTTTTCGACTTACATTAAAGTGCTACTTACGTCTCACATTCTGACATTTTTGCGTGGTGCAACAGTTTCCGGTGGAATTTAGGAATAAGTCAAGACTTAAGTCCTAAGTTGCTGTGGAGAAACCGGGCATTAAAGATATGTAAAATATTCATTTAAACATTCGTTTTTATTATATTTTGTAAAGAATAACATATACAAAATAAAACAAATTATTGAAATACGCTATTGCTTCAGACATTCAGACAGTGATATGAAATATGAATTAAAAATTGTTATTGCAAACAGTTATTTACTCGAATACATCATTTTTAGTGTAGTATGATTTTTTCTATTAATATACTTGCTAATAAATTTATAACAATACAAAACATCTTGCAGTCCAAATGAAAGAATAACTTAAAGTAAAAGTAAAGTTAACTACATACTAGATTAATTTTAATTCCATTTTGGTAAAATATGATTTCTCCTAATACGTTACGCTGTATTTTTTTGTAAAAATAAAGTAGCATCATAAAAGAAAACATCAGTGAATCAGTGACAAGCATTAATAATTCGAATTGATGTGTACTAGATCATAAATATGGAAATACAAGATAGTTTCTTCGAAAATGTAGCACAAAACAAATCACTCTTTTCTCCATTTCGAACTGTCGAAATAAAATTAAATAACTTGGGTGGCTCAAGTGAGAATTATTCCTTCCTGAGTAAAAATTTATGATAACTTTCAGCGAAACCGATTTACCAGTTGCTGAAATATATGTTTGGGTGACCCGGTCTCGACAAAACCGGGTAGAGTTAATGAATATGCGTAAGTTACAAGTGAAAAGGCGCAAGGAAACGACAATTAAAGTCGTTATATAACGGGTTTCAGCTTTAAAGAAAAGTATTTGCATGCGAAATTGTTTTAAACTCGTTTTGAGGCCAATATCTCAAAAGGCACAGAAGTGTTTAGTGAGTTATTATGGTGCAAACCAACGTGGAGACAACTTTCGCGAAAGAATACTTCATTTTTGCGTTTTGTTTTCTGGGCTTTTTACATTTCTTATGACTCAGCAAATGAAACTTTTATTTATTCTTCAGCTGAAAGAAAACCAATGTCGTTAAATAAGAAATATGACTTGCAAAGAGTCGCAACGGGAATTAAATAAATTTATAATTCTCACACCGATATTTCAGAATTTATTCCACAGAGGTGTTCTTTCACTTTAGTCATCTGCAAAACCAAATTGTATATCGCAGTGGGTAGCGTGTAAAAAATTGAAATGCGAGTATTAAAACAATAAATAACCTTGTTCCAGATAATTCAATATACATAACACCCAGATCTTTTAAAATAAGCATATTAACATTCATATGCATAAACAAACTAAATAAGAATAAAATAAATATATCACCACGACATATTGCCCATTGCTGGGTGTGCAATCAGATTTGTACGCAGATATCGGTAATGATGATGATATATTCGTACCGTGTGGGCGTTTACCAAGTGTCACCTCATGGGCACTCATTTCTAGCTTGGAGAATGCACTACAGTTGTCACTTTTGTGCCGTCTGAAATTAGAAATAATTTTTGGCCTTTCTTTATATTTTATGGATAAATTTATAAAATTATCTATAATTTTAATCCTGGAGCAAAACTTCTTGGTTACACAGTTCATGTCTCAATTACATGTAACTGACAGAAAAATGTCACTGTCAAAGAACTTCAAAGAATTTCAAATTAATAATAGTAACGTTTTAAAAAGAAAATAGTAAATAGAACCATAGTAATATAGATCTTAATACAGTTTCCGCAATAACTAAATATGTAATTATGTATATTTAAATTAATAAAAATTAAATAGCGAGAGGTTTGGTGTTGGCCACATTTTACCTCTCGCTAAGAGTATTGAATTCATGCTAAAAATCGCATATCTATAGATTTTAGTGAATAAGCACGTTTTAAGGTCCCTAGGATCCGATTATAACATTTTTACGATGATGTATGTGTGTGTGTGTGTGTGTGTGTGTGTGTGTGTGTGTGCGTGTGTGCGTGTGTGCGTGTGTGTGTGTGTGTGTGTGAGAGAGAGAGAGAGAGAGAGTATGTGCATGCGTGCGTGCGTGCGTGTGTGTGTGTGTGTGGATGTTGGATCCACGATTTCTCAAATACTATAAGATTTAAGACATTTTTAACTACGGATTCCTCAATCTAACAATAATGGGAAGAGTTGATTAAGTTTTGGTAACAATTGGACAACCGGAAGTAGTAGTTACAAGAAAAAGAAACATAAATATTATTTTTTCTTCTATAGACTTAGAGATAAAGAAATGCATATAAAATAATTTGATGTAAAAAATCTCAGATTAAACTACTTCAAGGCAAGAAATTCAAATGTTTGTAATTGACACAGAAATGTCACTGTCAAAAATATTTGTATGCCACTGTCAAAAATATTTGTACATCATTATGAAAATTATGAAAATAAAAAAAAGTTAACAACGCAAAAGAATATTCGTAAAAAAGAATATAAAAGGAATTTGCGAAAAAATGACGAATATAAAGAAAAAGAAAAGGAAAGTAGAAAAAGAAAATTTCAGGATATTGAATATATAGAAAATGTATGTACTGTACGTAATTTATATTAAAATATCCCATAGATTTTGCAAATATATGTGCGAATTATTTTGTAATGAGACATGAATATATGTATTTGTATTTAAAAATATATTTTGTTATATGCGTAGAACTAGGTAAAATATCTGGCGAGAGGTTATGTGCTGGCCACATCAGATTTTATAATTTATAATTTTATATATATATATATATATATATATATATATATATATATATATAATTATTAAACTAAAGTGTATATTCCCGGACGATGGTGGAGATTAAGGGGCGAGCCGTAGGCGAGTCCAGTAAAACCAGAAGTCCGGGGAGTCACTTTTCCTACGTGGTACACATACAATTTATTTTTTTTCGATGGGTTTATATTCAATAATTAGTTATTTTATATTTCATTTATAAATGTCAGACAACAAACAAGACATAAGATTATTGAGTTGTTTTGATAAAAATATTTGAGGATAGCGTAACCATGGTTTGTTTATTTATTTTCATAAAAGTCAAAATATATTTGACCGCGTAATGTCCAGGAATACTTTGTCACGCGCCGGAAAAAATATGCCCGGACTGTTATTTTTCGTTGCCTAGCAACTACAATAAAATACCGGAACAATGCACTTTTCGGTTCGAAAACACACTGGAAACGTGTCAGTTTTCGTTCGATCGAAAAAAAAATCAAGTTTGATATCAGTCCAATAAGAACCGCTCAACCAGACACAACGCACCGTGTCACGCGATCTGAACAAAATAGTTTGTTACAGTTTATAATAGTCTGCAGTAGTTTTGAGGTTAAATAATACAAAACTGTCCTATGTAGGTTACTAATTTCGCATATGAATTCTATTCATTCCACAACCAGTTTCCTTTAACCGGATGTTTCGATACACATGCATCATCTCATTCAATTAAACTCTCCCGACACCGCGTACATCAATTAATAATTTCACGATTGTCGTCCCGACCCGGTAGCTTTCAAAACGCCCGCGCGGCGTCGCCGAGCGCACTCGCACGAAACAAACAAATGAACGCGAGCGATATAAATAATTGCGAGGAAATCAGACACCGCACTAAGCGCAGTAGGCGTTGCAAGACGATGACGAGCGCCGATAACACAGACAAGACGCATCACTGTGGGAGGATGTCAACGTGCAGTTCCTGTACGATTTGCATGTCGAGATCTACACAGACGATCTTGAAGAAGGCTAAAAAAAATTATTACGTGTACGTAGTGTGATTGTTATGGAATCTGACGTGTAATATGCTGAAGATATTTTTCCGTAAAGATAGTACAACTGTCACGGTCAGATGATAGGCAAAAAGGTAGTCAATGATTTTTACATTTGTCTGATCTTTAAAGTTTTGAGTTGAGGATTCTATAAAACCAAAGTTTGTTGATTCTAAATTGAATCTAAATTTTAAGCAGAAAAAGGTATTATATATTTGAAGTATTTTTCTCTAAAATAATACATAAATGATTGATAGAAAAAAATCCGGTGTGGCCAACACAATACCTCCCGCCATTTACAGCCCGAGTCACAAAAAAGATTAAGTTAATCCTTATTTTTGGATTAGCGAATTCTACTCTAATTTTCACAGTTTATTTCTTGAAATATAGTCTAATCTAATCCAAGTAACTACCTTTTTTTAAACCCCTCAACAGGATTAAGTCCTAATTACGGAGTGGGTTCACATTCACACATAACCATGCCTTAGTGGGATTTGAACCCAGAGCCCCGAGGGCACTCATGACATTGCTCTAACCATTGAGCCACCGGAGCTATAATAAAATTAAATTTTAAATACCGGAATAGAATAGAATTCACCAATCCAAAAATGTGGATTAGCTTATACATTTTTGTGAATCCTTAATTTTTATTAATCTAAATACATACTTTCATATTTACTTACGCTGGAAACTGTATTGAATTCCTTTTTTATTGTTGTAGGCTCTGGGATTTAAACTACAGATAATTTTATAAATTTATCCATAAAATATATAGAAAAACTGTTAATGCAAATCTATAGAAAATTTAATAATCTTTAATTTTTATAATAACTAATCTTGAAAAAATAACATTTAAAGGTATTTTTGGAAGAAAAACTGTTTTGAGCTGCTAGTAAAGTGCCATTTCCATTACAGAAAAAGTTCGTAATACAAGGTACCAAAATTTTCAGAATGATAGTATTTGAGCTAGAGTGGAGGATCCACACATACATACACACACATACACACATACATACATACACACATACATTATCGTAAAAATGTTAAAATTGGATTCTAGGGACCTTAAAACGTGGTCCTTTATCAAAATCTCGATATACGATTTTTAACACGATCCCTATACCTCCCTTACCAAGGGTAGCGGGAGGTAAAAATGCTAGTCAACTGCTCTCTAAGTACCCTCAGTAGTACTACCAGCTATCATGAGTAGGAGCTAATACTATAAATATTATTAATTTTTATCTAAAATAATTATACACTTCTGAAAGACTATAGATCGTGATTTCCATATTTTAATAACCTACATAATAGCTGTTTAAAAATTGTTTATTTGCTAAAAGAATGTATTAAAAACTTCGTTATGAGGTGAAAATCACAGGCTTAAAGAAGATAAAATAAATAAAGTCATTCAGGTATAAAGGTATGTGTCATTGTAATAGAAAATGGCTACTATTTATTGCATCAGTATTTTATCTAAATGCTCAATATTAATAATCGGTAACTTAACCCAATTTTATCTGAAGTTATATTAATTAACCTAGCCATAACTTCACCTAATATTCATGTATACAAATAAATATAAACTATAAAATTTGCATACATTCAATTTTATCTAATATATTGTTTCTTATTTGATACCTATAAGGCAAGTAATATTGAAAATTTAGAATTGATTCGTGCTGATATTCTGATATTGACAGGGCATATTTTTTTCCAATTTCCAATACGTTCGGCCCGATTGGCTTGTATCAGGAACACAGAATGGAGCAGAGCTCCCAAACGGTTTCCCGTTTCCGAACGGAATTTAATACAGGAATCAATAAAGTAGGTACGGATAAATACTCCAGGTTCAGGATAGCCACAAGCTACAAGTCACAAGTCGTGTTCAAATAGAATATAATGATGTATAATATGACAACAATAGAGGATTAGAGCTCAATCGAATTAAGAAAAATTAATAAAAAATAGTGAAAGTATATGCTTATTAATGAATATTAATAAAGAAATAAAATGATATAATTGAAATACTTTGGAAGTAAGGGGTTTTTTGTTTTAGCAGCTCGTCACTCATATGAAATCCATATATATATATATATATATATATATATATATATATATATATATATATATATATATATATATATATATATATATATATATATATATTATTTTGATTGGCGACTCAAAGACCACCTATAAATATAAAACGCATCCAGAGTTAGGGGCGGAGCCTACTACCAATGGAAGTAGAAATATTTAAATAGCGGAGGCGTGGCTATCAGTCCAGTAGTGCAATTCTCAAACAGTTTTTATTTGAATATAAATATTTTGCATTAAACTTAATAATTTAAATACATTTCCAATTATAAATCATGTCGACTTGTACAGTATAATAATATTCATTTATTTTTTATAAATATGATTTAGAAATAGCATATATTTCAAAAACATTTAGGTCCACGAAGAAAATAGTTTGATATTAAAATTTATATACGTGACGTCACATCTATATTTTCAAATCACGGAGGACTATAACTCGCTTATTAATAGGAATTTTTTCACCGGATTTTCACCGACAGTATTAGTTTTACTTATACGTTCAGATGAAATTATTTAAAAATTGGTGGATTCCCCTATTGTCTAATTATATATAGTTTGCTTCTTAGGAATGAGTATGCCTTTCTTGTGGCCAGTAGCAAGGAGTGTTGCATTGTTTGAGAGCCACTCGGTGGCAATGGCATTGTGATCCATTGCAAGAAGATGTGTGATATCGCTGCGTGGTTGTGCACTCTAATTAGGAAGCAATTCAATTTAAGTGTTAGTCGCGGCGCCTGGAACGCCTTACCGTAACGTGATAAGGGCATTTGCATTTATACATTACATGGGTAGGTATGTAAGTGTCTAGCGCGGAATCACCAGCATCTTGTCTCCTACCAACAATGCAGCATGCAGCTCCGTAATACTCGCAATCTCACACTCCGTGGAAACCAAACGAGTTTCTATATTTAACTCTATAAGGGATAATTAGTTACTTGTTCGAAGAAACAAAGATGTATCTATTACTGCAGTTTATCAGCGATCGAACATTGACAATAAATTTATGGCGGTTTGGGGAATTTGTTTGTTTTCACTATCTAAAATAAATCATCAAGGAATATCTTAACGGCTTCTACAAATACAGAAAGTAACAGTTTTGCAAAGGTGAATCTTATATACGTACATTTACACCTACATCGTAACACATACAGAAGCTATAACATCCGGAGATATTTTAGATTTTTTAAAAGATTGTATTTCCACTGCAAGAAATAAAATTGTGACGCTAATTAAAACCCTATACAAAAAATCTGGTGTGGCCAACACAAAACCTCCCGCCATTTTCAGCCCGAGTCACAAAAAAGATTAAGTTTTTTGGATTAGCGAATTTTACTCTAATTTTGACAGTATATTTCTTAAAATATAGTCTAATCTAATATAAGTAACTACCTTTTTTTAAACCCCAATTACAGAGTGGGTTCAGATTCACACACATCCATGCCTTAGTGGGATCGAACTCAGAGCCCCGAGGGCACTCATGACTTGAGGCTTTGCTCTAACCATTGAGCCACCGCAACTATAATAAAATGAAGATTAAATTTTAAATACTGGAATAGAATAGAATTCACTAATCCAAAAATGAGGATTATTCCTTGTTCCATTTAAGCCATTCAGTATTGCGGAGCATAAGGAATAGTTTTGACCTCTCTGATTGGCTGAAATTAGAGACAAGAGACAAGTTTACCCAATGTAATTTCGGCCCATCTACTGAATAGCTTAAATTGAACAGAGCATAGCTTAAATATTTTTGTGAATCGTTAATTTTTATTAATCTAAATACATACCTACATATTTACTTCTGCTGGAAACTGCATCCCTTTTCTATTGTTCTATTTACTTTTTCCTTTTTAAAACGTTACTAATATTATTTTGAAATTATTAGTTCTTTGATAGTGACATTTATATGTCAGTTACATACATTTGAATAACTGCGTTTTGTTTGTTTAAAGCGTTGGCTCTAGGATTTAAATTATAGATAATTTTATAAATTTATCCATAAAATATATAGAAAAAGTATTAATGCAAATCTGTAGAAAATTTAATAGTCTTTATTTTTATAAATACATTAATCTCGAAAAAATAACATTTAAAGGTATTTTTCGAAGAAAAACTATTTTGAGCTTCTAGTAAAGTACCATTTCCGGTTATTCGATTTTCATCAAAATCTAATGGGCTCTTTCCAATACAGAAAAAGTTCGAAATACAAGATTTCAAAATTTTCTGAATGATATAATTTGAGTTAGAGTGGAGGATCCACACACACATACACACAGACATCATCGTGAAAATGTTAAAATTGGATTCTAGGGACCTTAAAACGTGGTCATTTACTAAAATCTCGATATGCGATTTTTTAGCACGATCCCTATACCTCCCTTACCAAGGGTAGCGGAAAATAAAAAGCTTTAAACATAGAATTTCGAGCTTCGGCCTTGCCTGTTCGAAGTCCGACTCGGTTTCGAATGGGGCGATCGTTTCATTATTTGAACTAAGGCGGCATTCACAACCAAGTAATTTGAACTTCCAATTTGAATTTCTACCTTGCATCAAAGCTTGGAACATGTGCCTGAATATATTCGTTCACAACAATATAAATTCACTTTCCAATTTCAATTTCCATTTCCAACTCTGTTTGGACTAAACTTTTCAATTCCAATTTGAGGTATCGCAAGCGCAAAGTATTATGCACGTCAAATGTCAAGCACAGCTGTGATTATTTTGTTATTGTCTAGGGAGTTATTGTGCAAATTTAGAAACGAATCGTAAAAAAGCTCTTCAGCTCCAGTTATCTTCTGTCAAATGATGATTCTAAAAAGAATTTGTAAGAATAAAATAAATAAACAATTAACTTATAATTATTGCGAATCCGGTTCTGTCCATTTAAAATCGATAGGTTTGTTAAGAACTTTAGAGCTTTACCTAATGGGCGGTTTGTAGTGGGTGCGTAACCAGCGGCTAGAAATCTATTATTTACTGGTATTGCTTTTTACCATCGTAACAAGAACTTGAACTCGTTTAGATAAACAAAAGAACCACTAAAATATGATTACTCTTACTTGATCATTTTACTCTCTTCGTTGTTTTGCTGCGCCGAGTTTATAGCTTCCTCACAACAAAAAAACATGCACCAGGATGTAAATTGAAATCGAGGAGCATTCACTTATATTCTCGACGAAGTTTATTGTCGTTGTGTAACATTTTTGATAGATTAAAAGAGGTTAAATGAAAATAAATCTCACGTAATTGCATTTTGATGATACCTGTCAAAAAAGATTATACATTAGGACTGGTTTTTCAATCTAATACTCGCGTTTGATCATAAATTAGATAAATGGTACCTGCAGTGCGACGAAGACTTCACCGCAAGCCATTTTATTTCAAATTAGGAACACGAAATTCCAATGCTACTATTTCTTAATTGGTCGATTAAAGTTCTCTGAAACTTTATATGTGATTCATTCTTCATTGCATTAAAAATTTGGTAAGGGCATTTTACTTATGGAAACCAATTATACCTGCTTAGCGGCATAGCTCCACCTAAAGTTAGACGGTTAGATGTATGGTAAAGAGCTCCAAACTGTTACATGATCCTCGACACCCAAAGTTCAGCGAAGAATCAGCTCGGTCACAACTAAAATCAAGACACAGAGTCTTCACTTCAGTGCATTATATGACAGAAACCAAGACGCTTAATTAGTGTTTCATCAGGACAAGAAATCTTGTCTTGACGATCATTTCTTGTCTTGGCTTGATTTTCAAGACAAGAAAATAAAAATTTCTTGTCTTGCTCATTTCTTGGCGACGTAATTCCTGTCTTGTTTCAAGAATTCTTGATATTTCTTGTTTCTTGATATTTTAGGGGAATCCCCTTTTTCTATCGCTTTATCCAATCCAAACGCGCAAGTGTAGCGTTGGCGCTTGCGTCTGCCCTTGCCCCTTTTAGTTAAATAATAATATAATGTTAGCTTGATGTTGGTTGCGCATGCATTTTATTACTAGTTGTTGGTCATTGGTTATTTTTTTTTTTTTTGGTGTTATTTCGATATTCCGTTCTTTTTATTTAAAACAATGGGGGTTCAAAGAAAAATAAATCAGATTCGGAATTGGTTTTATCTGAAAATAGTATTCCTCTCTCTCAAATATAGCATTGGTTTAGATAGTGATATAAACTCTTCCCTTTGATTAATCACAGTGCAAACCTAATACACTTTTATTAATATCTCTCTCTTTTAATTTAGTAGGTCCATTTGTAATAAAATATAATGGTTTCTTTCCTCTTTTCATATTAGAATAAGGTAGAAATACATGGTTTCGAAATTTTCTGAATAATAGTGTTTAAGTTGAGCGTTAAGAGGATGTAGACACATAAAACATACAACTGCAGATTTGCAACATTATTTGTCAAGAAATCTTGATTCTTGATGATACTTTCTTGTCTTGTCTTGGGAAATAAAAAATACTTCTTGTCTTGGTCTTGACTTGATTTCAAGACAATATCGACAAGATCAAGGGTATATCTTGATTTTTGTGAAACACTACGCTTAATATGGGACGAGTCATTAAAACCAGAAGATCAAGCAATGGGTATCCTTCCAGATGAGAAATTCTACAAGAAATGGCCCATTTGGAAATCTTTAAATAGCCTGCGAAGTAGGAAAATGTGCAGTAAACATGTTCAACAGGGGGTGCCAAGCAGAACCCACTTTGTTATTGTGGTCAAGAACAAACAATGGCCCACCTGCTTACGTGCGCCAACTTAGAAGAGGGATACACAAGATCTGGCTAAGGCAACACCAACTGTTATATACTGTACAATTTTTGGAAGAGTACTATTTAGCTAGGACACTTCTCTACCAGTTTTTGCGGATGCATCCTCTCCGTCCTAGTTTATGCATTAGGTCTATGGTATCCATATTTGACTATTATATTTTAACAACAAGTGCTCACTAGGTGGTTTAGATGCGGTCACTTCAATTTGTAAAAAGCTAGAAAAAATTTGTTGTAATGTATTATACATTTATTGTGTATTTTTAATTGTTTATGTATATTGTAAATGGTTTGGAAACGAATAATAGTTATTATGGAATTGGAATAAAGAATATGAATATTAAACATTATTGTTTTAATGACTTTAATATATTTATACTATAGTATCTGATCTCTAGTAAAAAAGTATATTATGTTCATAATGACATACTTAGTTTAAATGACATATCTATTACATGTTTCATGGACTAGTGCAATATACCTACTATTTATAGACATTAGTAATAGATATTATAATGCAAACTTAAACTTATAGTCATATATAAATGTCATATTATATTAAATATTAAACGAGAGTCATGCTAGTATTATTAATATTAAGACTCATGGTTCACGTTTTTTGGAATTTTGTTCAAAGTGTCGTGCTCGACAAAAAAGACACTTTTTTAAAAAATATTGTTCCTATCGTTTCAAAATCAAAAATTTTGCTACGCTGATACTTGAATTTATATTGCAATTTATATATATATATATATATATATATATATATATATATATATATATATATATATATATATACACAGGGTGTTAATTAAAAAGCGGGCCATAGGCGTTTAACATGGGAAATCAGTTTTTCCCTTGCGCAAAACTTCCCATTTAATTTTAAACAAAAATGTTTCAAATAAATGTTGTAGAGAATTAAATTCTACACCAGCATCACTAAACAGATTTTATTTTGCATGTTTAGTAACCTGTAAAATCCAATTTGAAATTTTATAAATATTACTCATTTGTAGTTGTTTAAACAAAATTACAAAGAAATGCATATCGTTTGAATTGTCAGAATTTCGATTTTGCAGGTTACAAAATAAAAATAAATAAAATCTAAGCAATAATTTAGATTATAAAAACAAAATAGTTGCAAGGATTTAGGGTAGAATATAATTATCAGTAATTTTTATTTGAAAATTGAATTTCTGACAGTTCAAATGATATGCATTTCTTTGTAATTTTGTTTAAATTCCATGGCTATTACTACAAATGAGCAATATTTATAGAATTTCAATTCGGATTTTACAGGTTACTAAACATGCAAAATAAAATCTGTTTAGTGATGTTGATGTATAATATAATTATCTACAATTTTGTCTAAAATTAATTGGGAAGTTTTGCGCAAGGAAAAACTGATTTCCCATGTTAAGCGCCTATGGCCCGTTTTTTAATTACATATACATATCCATATACTTCACCATTTTTTCTTCTACTTATTAAAAGCTCCCAAACAATTTTATTTAAATGCTTTCAAAATAGTTATACATTGCCAAATTAGGTGAGTATGGCTTTTATATTTTTTGTTTCATCAAAAACTGAAGAATATGATCTAATTCCTTTTTAGTTTAAGATCTTGATTAACTTAGTTCTAACTTAACTTTCGCAACTTAATTTCAAATAAGAGATAAATAATTGTTTAAAATAATCTTGCAAATTCTTATTCCCAATCATTTTAGCGTGACTATCTAATTTACATAAATTGTAAAATAGAATTCGAATATTCAAATTTAGAATTCTTAAAATTTCGATACATGCTATTTTATTTTCTAAAGTATTCATTGCCACTCGATATTATAAAATGCAAGTTGCAATTAACAATGTTAGATACTGCATACGATACTGTAATCTGCAGACGTAAAACAGAAATGTACACTGAAAATGAATTTGTAGAAACAACGTAATGCTGGAGAGATATCTCCGAGATAGTAGTTGACAGTTTTCACCTGTCAACATAAAACAAAGTCCCCCCGCACCCCTGTAGCATGGCTAGCGTGCGAAGTGGAATCTTCCTCTTAATTGTCTTCCTTCCAGATAGATTGCGTTACAAAAGCATTTAATCGTTGACATGAAAGTGGTTCTCCCTTTTTACTCAAATTCTCAGGGTGCATCAGATAACTGAAGCGATGTTTTTTCAAATTGGATTTGAGTAGGACCTAATGAATTTTTGTTTGTTTGATAAAGAAAACAAAGAAGGATTTTTTGCTAATATCTTTAGGATTGAAAGATTGCTTTTGTTTTTCACATATACTTTATTTACTCGTATTTATCTGATCATCAATAATGAGGCTTCTATATTATTTTATATTGGGTAAAAATTAACCAAGCACCTTTCTATTCCACTTTTAGTTAATATTGTTGTTTGACCTTAGGATAAATAATTTATTACTAAATTCTGATCATCATATTCTTTCAATACGAATTTCTTTTTATACGTTTACGGTTACTGGAAAATATATTCTAATTTGCCTGTACTATAAAGAATTTTCTCTGTTTCGGAATTAGAATGTCACAATTTGTCTTTGAATTTGTAAGGTAATGATTCGTTATTAAATGAAACTTATTTCTGGACTACTTTATTGTTATAATATACTAGACACAACGTTTCGGTGCGTTACCGAAACGTTGTGTCCAGTGTGTTATAACAATAAAAATAATGGAAGGCCACTAATCAGTTTTATTAATAGAATGTCACATTCTACCACGCATACTGATGTTAGAAGGAGCTTCATTCTTAAAGGAATATGGTGACATTTTGTTATTTGAGATTGGCATGACTACAATAAATACACTAATATCTAGACAACGGACAGAATAAAAAACACAAACTTCCCCTAATGAAAATTGTCGCTCCTGGGCAAATTTGTAATCCGTACTAAAATTCTATTATAAATATTGTTAATTTGAAGACAAAAAATTTTGTATTAAATCTGAGATAAATAAATATCTGTTTGTTTCGATGGCTTGAATGTCCCATACATGACCAATTTTAGTATGAACGATGATGATCTTCTAGAGCAGTGGTATTCAAAGTAGGGGTCGCGGCCCTAAATAGGGTCGAGAAATGGCGAAGAAGGATAGTTTTCTTAAATTTATTAGATTTTAATAATTAAAATAACAAGTTTTAAATACCTTAAACTTGATTTTCTCAAGTGCTAGTGTTTTTCATTTTTACTCACTTTTCTTATTCGTGTGTCGTAATATATTTTTCAAATTTATCACTTACCAATAAAGAAAATTTGGATGAAATCTCTCCGATGGAGATTTAAAAATTGTCTTTATACAATTTTTGTTTAAGAATTCGAAACGAATTCCCAGAATTGTCGAATAAGTCACTGAAATTCTTGTTGTCCTTTGTATTATCTTATATATGTGAAGATTGGGTTTTCACAATTACCTTAATTTATTTCAAATGTAAATTTAGAAATAGATTAGATGTAAAATCTTCCCTGGAACTCAAATTAAGTTTAATGTAGGCAAATAATATAATAAATAATTTAAAAAATCTGGTTCAACATTTGCAGTAAACTATTATTTTTGTTATACGTATATTTATATGTATTTTTACCTTCCGTCACCTTTAAGTAAGGAAGGTATTGTCTTTAGTCAAAAAATTCGGTGGTGAGTTTTTGATGAATAAGCACGTTTTAGGGTCGCTAGATTACAATTTTACTATTTTCTAATGCGATAACTCTAATACTACAACTCCAAAAATTATAATTCTTTCGTATTCCTCTTCGTACATCCATGTGAAGAGTTGATCAGATTTTGGTTATAATTGGTCAATTACATATATTTTATATACTTTCGCATATTTTAATGACAGATTGCGGAAACTCAATTGCATCACGTGAAGTTAGTTGTAGTTACAAAACAAACTAGTCCTAAAGTTGGAACTTATAATTAATCTATATGAGATGTCAGTAATGACAACATATTATTATTTTTATGACAAAATTTAGTTATTTAAGTTATAACAATTAAAGATTTAGCCCTAAAATGTGTAAACATTTTGCTAATTCTTGTGATGGAAATAATCTTAAATTGACATATCACCAGAACAGTCAAGCCAACTCCTTTTGCCGGCCTAGGTCAGCAACAGCGCATTTCTAGACGATTTTGAGTTCTGTAATACTAGTCAAAATGGACGGAGGTACGAAAATAACTATTAGTTACATATTATGTGCATGGTAGTACAATAAGTGAAAATGTTTACTAGATAAGTGGTGCAAATGGTGTACGATATGGTTTAGTATTTCGTTTGACTTGGAGTAAATCACCACCCGTGAACTATGAATCATGCAATAGTAAACATTTGAGTTACATTCACCTACCTTACCATCCTTAAATATGTACATATTCTTTTAAATTAACCTCCAGACCAAAGTTGAACCTTCCAAACAAAGTAACATTCAACTAACATCTTCAATCTTCAAATGCAAATCTATCAAATTGATGAGTATCATAAGACAATGTTGTAACCGTTCGTTTAAGCTAGTATCAATCATCTTCCGTCTCTCTTACGCAAGCGTATTAGTTCCACTTCCGCTGGACGTGAATTTATCACCTCGGCGTCACTTTCATTGCGAACCCTAGGGCGCGTGAGCGTGACTGCGCGTGAGCGTCATCTTGAACCTGGTGCTCTCGACGTGACGAGTTGGCGCTCCATCAATGTCAATATGATCGGCTAGTACTTTGTCAAACGCTTATGTAATAGCGTATAAATTAATGAGACAAGGAGATGGAAATGTTCTCGTGCTGGGAAGTTTTTCTGGATTTTTTTTCTTTCTGGATGAAATAAAAGTATAGATATTGTTTAGCAATAGAAATAGTATGGTTCCAATTAATATCAATTTAATATATCTTGCACTCGAATTGTAATTTACATTGATTTTAATATTTTTAATAATAATAATTTTGAAATAAAAGTAAATGAATGCGAAATATAAATACTGTATACGACTTCCTTGTAGACCAACATAAAATTGCACGTATTCTATTTTTTTATTTTTTGTTTTTTGTCCTAATCCATAGCAAGCTTTATTACAATAACAAAAAATCTGATGTGGCCAGCACATAACCTCTCGCTAGATATAATTACCTGGTTGTACGCATAAAACAAAAAATATTTTTAAATACAAATACATATATTCATGTCTCACTACAAAATAATTCTCACATATATTTGCAAAATCTATGGGATATTTTAGTATAAATTGAGTACAATACATACATTTTCTTTATATTCAATATCCTGAAATTTTCTTTTTCTACTTTCCTTTTCTTTTTCTTTATATTCGTCATTTTTTCGTAAATTTCTTTTATATTCTTTTTTATGTATATTCTTTTGCGTTGTTGACTTTTTTTATTTTCATAATCTTCATAATGATGTACAAATATTTTTGATAGTGTCATACAAATATTTTTGACACTGACATTTATGTGTTAATTACAAACAATTGAATTTCTTGCCTTGGAGTAGTTTGATTAAGATTTTTTACATCGTTATTTTATATGCCTTTCTTTATCTCTAAATCTATAGAAGATATAATAATGAATTTATATTTATCGAATAAAGAATTTAACGTTCTTTAATATAAGTATTTACATAAATTTTCGATTAATATTTAGATAATTTTTTTCTTGTAATTACTACTTCTGGTTGTCCAATTGTTACCAAAACTTAATCAACTCTTCCCATTATTGTTAGATTGAGGAATCCGTAGTTAAAAATGTCTTAAGTCTTATAGTAATTAAAAATCGTGGATCCAACATCCGCATCCACACACACACACACACACACATCCACACACACAACACACACACACACACACACACACACACACACACACAAACACACACACACAAACACACACACACACACACTTACACACACACACACACACACACTTACACACACACACTTACACACACACACTTACACACACACTTACACACACACACACACACACACACACACACACACACACACACATACACACACAAACACACACACAAATACACACACATACACACACATCATCGTAAAAAGGTTATTATCGGAGTCTAGGGACCTTAAAACGAGCTTATTCACTAAAATCTGGATATGCGATTTTTAGCATAAATTCAATACCTCTCTTGGCGAGAGGTAAATGTACATAATTTTTAAATTTACATATCTCGCTTATGCAAAAGGCTAATTTAATAATACTTGATGTGCCAGCCGCAGAATTTTATTTTCTAAAACTTCTATTGAAGCATTTATTTCTAAAATCAAAATAAAACCATTTTATTCAAGAAAAACTGTTAACAACTTCAGGTAATATATCACTTCCGGTTAGCTTATTTTAATCAAAATCTACTATGTTATTCCCATTGACATGAAAGTCAAATTTGAAAAGTTTTGAATTATAATTTAAAATAATATTAAAATCTATTATAGGCTTCAAGTAAAATACCACTTCTGGAAATCATGTAATGACCAAAAAAAGAGGTGCACAACTAGATGTTATAGCAATCCTAAATACAAAATTTCAACTTTCTGCGGCTTACCATTTTTGAATTGTGCGAGATATGTTTGTACAGACATCACGACGAAATTAGTCAAAATAGATTCATGGATGATCAAAATGGATATTTCCGTTGAAATCTGAAACCCGAAATTTTTCGCGATTACAATACTTCCTCTACTGTAGTATTTAGGAAGAAAAAAGCATATGAAAATAAGGGTCATTGTAATACCTACTTTTCTTATGTAAATACTTTTATATTAAAATTATTGATTTTAATATAAGATGTATAACAATATTTTTGTAGTTTTTAGTTTTCTATACTTACTTAATCTTATTATATTTGTACATGTTCATTTTAATAAAACTTTTATGTTTATTTTGACCCATTAAATATATGTATGATATAATCTACTAATGTATTTTTTTTTTTTGTTTCAGGTAAGTAGAAAACATCCACTTTCATGCCCAAGTAAGAAAAAGAAATATGGTAACAGCAAATTGGTACTGTATAATAATTTTTTTTATTAATATTAAGTAATATAATTTTCCAAATGAAATCTTTTGCCAATGCGTTACATTATTGGTTGTGAATACATTAACAAAGGATATTATGTTGAAATATTTTACAGAACTAGATCGGAAAATATAATGTTCAAAAAATTCAAAGATATCGGTTGTAAATATTCATAGTTGAACTGTAAAAGCAATTTTATGTCCATATTAGCTGCCAGTTCGTATTAAATTGACGTTATGCATACAAAATCATCCGTAAAATCAAACGAATTTAATGCTTCGGACATGTTCTTTTTACTTGTTCCCATGTATTGTAAAATGACGTTCAAATGCGTCACGTAGATATTTATGTGCATATAATAAATATAATTGCTTCTGCATTATTAAATTGTTCCATGTAACAAGTTACATATTTCTTACGCAAGTTTCGTAAGTCGTAATCTTGGTAACATTTTGATACGCGTTAAGATTTAATCTAGCTGAAAATGAGTTATTATCTAAACACATGTTAAAAGCTGGAAACCTATTAGTTGTACTCTTGAATTTGTAATTTAAATTCTCTTTTATACATAAAAGCTAATTAAACAACGCTTGAATGTGTAAATTGATTGAAAATTCGACATGTTAGTGACGTAATCTTTTTCGTTCCGGACTTCTATTAAATATTTTAAGCAAGAAATAAAATAAAATTAATAAATATATTATCAAAGATTTTTCGTCATCGGATTTTAATTTGTATTGACAGTTATATGCCAGGTTGTAGAAACGTTCATCAACTCCTTGTTAAGTTAGAGGTTCATCAAAACTGAGAAATACAACGGAACGCGCTTTTTTAACACAAATTATTTAAATGTCATAAGAAAAAGGAAACTATTTCGGATTTGTTAATTTTGATGAACCGCTAACTAAAAAATCTGATGTGGCCAACACTATACCTCCCGCCATTAGATTTTTATTAATTTAAATATACATACTTAAATATGTACTTATGCTGGAAACTATATTAAGTTCCATTCCATATAACTATAGTTCTGTTTACTATTTTCTTCTTAAAACATAATTTGAAATGATTAGTTCTTTGACAGACATTTATCTGTCAGTTATATAAATTTGAAATATGAACTGTGTATCCACTGAGTTGTGTTTGTTTAAAGTCTAGGCTCTGGGATTTAAATTAGAGATAAATCTATATATTTATCCATAAAATATGTAGGAAAAGTATTAATGCAAATCTGTAGAAAATTTCGTAATCTTTTATTTTTATAATACATAACAGAAAAACTATTTTGAGATTCAAGTAAAGTTTTTGTAAAAAATATCGAATATCTCGAAAAAGAAAAGAGATATCGACCTGTGGTTTTAAAATCGTAAATCTACACCCTTCAAACTACTTAAAAACAAATTTTCAGAATTTTTATTTTTTTAAAAATTTTGACCCTTTTTTAAACCTCACCACCCTCATACCCAAAAATGGGTGTGCGATACACCTTCAACAACCTCACCAGTAAATTCCTCGTACCAAAAAACATAAGTATACCAATTTTCATCAAAATATTCCAACGGATACATTAATTATTAAACATTCCTTAAAATTGTCAAAAACTGAAAAAATCGCAAGGGGTATACCTTAGATTTTTTGCGATTTTTGGCCATTTTCAGACTTTTCCTTCTGAAGATTGTAATAGTTGTTCAAAAATTATGAAAATTGGTATGCTTATGTAATTTTGCTCGTAGATTCTAATGGTGATGTCGCCAGCGGTGTATAATTGACCATTTTTGGGATATGACCCAAAAATGGGCATTTTGTAGCAAAGATTTGAGGACGAATATCTCGGACACGAAAAGAGTTATTGACCCGTGGTTTTCAAATCTTATATCTACACCCTTCAAACTACTTAAATACAAATTTTCAGAATTTTTAATTTTTTAAAAATTTCAACCCTTTTTTAAATCATACCATTAATTTAAATATATACTTACATATTTAGTTATTGCGGAAACTGTATTAAGATTCATTCCATATAACTATGGTTCTATTTACTATTTTCTTTTTAAAACGTTACTGTTATTAATTTGAAATGATTAGTTCTTTGACATTGACATTTATCTGTTAGTCACATACATTTAAGATATGAACTGTGAACCAAGGAGTTTTGCTTGTTTAATGTGTATGCTCCGGGATTAAATTTATAGATAAATTTATGCATAAAATATATAGAAAAAATATTAATGCAAATCTGTAGAAAATTTAATAATCTTTAATTAATAATTAATAATAACATTAATAACATTTAAAGGTATTTTTCGAAGAAAACTATTTTGAGCTTCTAGTAAAGTGCCATTTCCGGTTATCCGATTTACATCAAAATCTAATGCATACATACACACAGACATCATCGTGAAAATGTTAAAATTGGATTCTAGGGACCTTAAAACGTGGTCATTTAGCAAAATCTCGATATGCGATTTTTAGCACGATCCCTATACCTCCCTTACCAAGGGTAACGGGAGGTAAAAAAATAAATTCGGTGTGATTTCGAATTCCTGAATGAGAAGAGATCTAAGTGTGCCAAGGTAATAGTGACAGACAGTGAAATATTGGGATACGTGTGAATAAATGTAAGACTACATTAGTAATGCAATTAGTGTCAATCGTAAAGTGCCAATTAAGCGTTTGTTCAAACTGTAAATGGGTGGCGTTTACTACAGAACTAGTTACTGCTATTACTTGCCCATCAGAAAAAAAAACCTACTCTGATTCTCAATGTTTTTGCAAATAAAATCATACATTTTACTTTAAGCCTACTACGCTGCTGACATGGCTAGGCTATCAGCAATCTAGGCGCCATATTTTTTAACCTAAAAGCGCCAATTCAAAGTTTGACGCGGGAAAGAAAAACGGAAAATATCAAGCAAAGGTTTTTCATAATTATCATCAGTAGTCATCTCAATATGGATCATACATATGTTTTTTCTGAAATAATGATTAACACACACAAAAAATTTCTTTACCAAATCTTTATGAATGTGGCCGAGGCGAAAGAAGTGTGCTTAGACAGGAATGTGTAGTGAAGGATGATTGTTTCGTAACTATTATTGTGGTCCGGTTGCGGTATTTCGCTACCGAAAATCGGTCACTTTAACATAAGAGTGAGGAATATTTATTGTATGATGTCAGGTTAGTAAGAATGTTGTTGAAAGAGAGAGTGATTATTTTTGTGGTTGATGTTATTATTATTGTTTCGGGTTTGTGCTAACCCACTAAGTGGGAAATACGTGATTTTATGTATGTACATATGTATGTATAGGTCCGGTATTTTCAATTCCGACAAAGTTTCGAAAAAGTATTCGGTAAAAGTCCTAAAGTAAATGAAATGTTTTTAAATTATTTTTTAAATACATTTAAAACTTGTTGCTATGTAAATATATTACGTGGCCAGCTAGCCATGCCACAAGACAATAGGGCGATGCTTTGGATTGCTAAATATTTGAATATGTAATTTTTTTAAATGTTAAGCTTGAAGGGAATTTCTGAAGAAATTCCTCACGCAGTTCTAATAAAAGCTAGTGAAGCTTTAACTGTTTTCATTTTTTTTTAAATTAGAGTGTTGATTATATTTCCAATTGTTTTTTTTACGTTTTTTTAACTAAGATGTAAACTGTAAACAAACAATTTTAATGCAGTTGTGCGTAAATAAATTTATTCTATATTAATTAGGTAATTTAATCGTTCACGATGCTATAATAAAAACTATATAAATACTGTTGAATATACAGCGTGTAAATGAAATAAGTACATTAAATTTACCCAGTAATGTAACTCGTCGAGAGTAACAATATTTCTTAATAATTTTTTTTTTCTAAATCTTCTAGTTTTTGATTTAAAAATCCTTTAAGACTTGCTAGATATTTAGTTACCTGGCTATGGTCTTATCGCTGCTGCCCTCTGTTGCCTAAATTCAAGTTCGATACACACAGCACAAAAATTGTTTGCTTTCTTGCAGACAAAGTAATTAATAAACGATTGGAAATGGAAATGGAAAACATATTTATTATTAATAAATTCGGAATAGTACAATTTTTAAAATAAAAAAAATAAATTTTGGATAACAAAACTATAAAATTGTGTATTAAAACAGGCTTCTAAACATGTGTGAATAGAGGCTTTCAGCATAGTTATGAGTTGGTCGACAAATCATAATAGTTTAAATACATTATTCAAAAAATGCCTTGTCCATTTAAGTAAATGAATTTATCATTAAAAAATAAGACATAACATATTCAGAAAATAATAATGAGTAACATATTTAAATAATAATTAACATATTTTATTATTTTGAATTGATGAATGTTTGCGGATATAACTGATAATTCTCCGATAATTTTCAAATTGCATTTACATTGCAGTGTCATGTCCCATGACTAATAATTACAAACTCTAAGTTACGTGTTGCAATAATCACAATAATGATAATAAATATATGTAAATATCTACAGAAGCTGAGTTTTTGCATATTAAAGTACATAATTTATGCAGTCTTCAGGAATTTAAAACTATCTCTGAGTAATAAATATACTATAAATTCCTGGCATATTTGCTCAAATGCGTTCTTAATTAACAGCATCTAATTAGGAAGCACATAGTTAATCTCATCATATATTTCCAGTATATAAGTAATAAATAATATATGACTTTATGCAATGTAGCTTTACTTGTCTTACAAATGAGAAACGTAATCATTACATCACTTGTTAGTAAACAACAATGAAGCTGTTTACGTTGCCAAGCAACATTGTAATATTCAAAACATAAGTAGGGCCATGTTAATATATTGCACCCATCACAATGAATTTCTTTATTCTGAACAATAATGGGCCCGCCCATTTTGTATACAGACAGTAACCTACATATAGGGTGGTAAATTAAAGATCAAGTTATAAAATTAAGTTTTATTGCCCACTTTGATATTATTGTATCAAAAGCATTTTTATAACGACTTTTTATTAAACAGTTCCGTTAACAACCTACATTCTAAGGGCCATTCCGGATATTCTTGATATTGTCTTGAAAGAAGCAATAAATATATTAGTGAGTTACTGATTATGGGTATCAAAATTTTAGTTATTACACGGCTGACCCATTTCCTTATAGACGGTCGTAAAACTTAGAGGCTCGATGTTCATCGCTATTAACACATAATAAAAGAACTATAATTTTCCTGGAGGTACATTTCTCAGGATAATTATAGTTTGAGATTCACTATACATATGATTAAATACACTTTTATCTACCTTTATTGAATTTGTAATACATCATTCGTATACAGCAGTAGGCAATAGACGAACAAACATCAATAGGTTATTATGAATTCAATTTGTAAGGTGCTTTAAACTCAAAAAATGTCAAATATACATATGTCATAAATCATAATTGACATGATCTTTCAAATAATGGAATAAATGTCAATCCAATGTTACCAACTATAACATTACATATATAAATTTACCTAAATCAACTCGGATTAATACTGTAACACAAGGGGGTGCTGAAGAAGCTGATTGATGTGCGCTTACTTGTTTTCCAACGATGACACTGACTGGTGAACACTTGGATAAATGGCGACCACGACTTGGTGAAAAGGAAGGAACACACACACACACACACACACACACACACACACACATACACCCATTCACTTCATACTGAATGAGAGGTGACGGTTGAGGGATGCTGATGAACACTTATATTTCTGGACATGGACTTCATTTATATATAACTATAGTTATATTTATTTATTTATTTATTTATTTGTTGACTATATTACAAAAAAAAAGTTTATAGTACGTCAATATGTAAGATAAAAAATTCATATAAATCAAACAGAAAAATATAAAAATATTGCATATATATCATGTCAAATTCTAGTCAAAATTTACTCGTCAAAAATTCATTTAAACTGTAAAAGCAATGTTTTACAAGAAATATTTTAATTGTATTTTTGAATTTTTTATGTTCCATTCGCTTTACATAGTCTGGTAGGTTATTATAAAGGTCAAAATTTAAGCTATGTTTTACTGATTTCTGTAATTTATAACGGGGCTTTCGCAATAATGTAGCAGATCTTGTATTGTAAGAGTGAATATCTCCATTCGTCAACAGATTATGTTTTGAATTATGAATTTCAAGTAAAGAATAAAAAACAAATAAACAAGGTAAAGGCATTATTTTTAATTCGATAAATGCTTGGCGACAACTATCTCTGTATCCTAGACCAGATAAAATTATGATTGCCGTCTTTTGCAAACTAAAAATTTTAATTGAATGTGAAGAATTTCCCCACAGTAAAATTCCGTAGGAAATCACCGAGTGAAACAATGAAAAGTACACGGTTTTCAAAGTGACATTATCGACTATAAATTTTAATCGTCTCAATAAAAATAAAACACTAGATAATTTTTTACTTATATATGTTACATGAGATAACCCATTTAGTGAGGGTTCAATAAGCAATCCAAGAACTGAAACAGCGGAATCTTTATTCAACTTACTATCGTTAGAGATAATCATCTGTTGACTTTTTTCTTTATTTAAAAGTAAATTATTAGCGGAAAACCATTTTTCAGCTTTTTGAGTGCTAGCATCTCTTACTCTCAATAATGATTCATAATAAGTGTGGTATCGTCAACGAAAAGGACACTACTGCAGGGCCTCATATAGTTACTGAAATCATTTATATAAATTAGAAAAAATAAAGGGCCTAAAATAGAGCCCTGCGGTACACCATACTCTATACCTTTACACTTGGATGATGTCCCTTCAATAATAACAATTTGTTCCCGATTGTGTAAGTAAGAACTTAATAAATTCAACGGTGTCCCGTCTATACCATAGTGTTTAAGTTTCGTTAAAAGTATTTGGTGGGATACACAATCAAATGCTTTAGAAAGGTCGCTTAAAGTAACAGCCGTATGTTTTCCTTTTTCAAGACCTTCTATTACTTTTTCTATGATATTCAAAACAGCTTGACTTGTCGAACGTCCTCTTCGGAAACCAAATATATATATATATATATATATATATATATATATATATATATATATATATATATATATATATATATATATATATATATATATATATATATATATATATTATATTATACATAGTTAAACAAATTACAAAAGATGCCAATGCATCATCAAGAAAAAATATTCGCGTTCGCGGACCGCGTGTCAATTGTCAAACTCTTACATGTTTACTCTTTGAGTACAGACTTCTTCTCGACGTGATAAACTAATGCAGACTATATCTAAACAAACTGTTATTTTCATGAGCAAATATCTCGAGGAGGTGCAGAGTACACGATAAGGCATCCATTAAAAACTATCAACCCTGCACATAACCTTGTAATAATTTAAATAATTAATTGTCAACACATAAATCAAAGTCTTCTGACAACTAGACTTAACAAACTGCTGTGGGAAAAAATGATAATTATTTCTAAACAGAATTTTGACTAACAAAGACAACAAAGTTGAAAAATTATTCCTGAAGTATAATTTAGAAAAGTTTATAACAAGTTATTTATTTGTCAATCTTGTTACCCTCGACTTATCACAATATAGCAGCTTTTTAAATTGCATTGATAGTGTATAAAAGACGCAAAATATAAAAATCTGATGTGGCCAACACATAACCTCTCGCCAGATATTTTACCTGGTTGTACGTATAAAACGAAAAATATTTTTAAATACAAATACATATATTCATGTCTCACTACAAAATAATTCTCACATATATTTGCAAAATCTGTGGGATATTTTAAAATAAATTATGTACAATACATACATTTTCTTTATATTCAATATCCTGAAATTTTCTTTTTCTAATTTCCTTTTCTTTTTCTTTATAATCGTATTTTTTTCGCAAATTCCTCTTATATTCTTTTTACGTATATTCTTTTGCGTTGTTGACTTTTTTTTATGTTCATAATCTTCATAGTAATGCACAAATATTTTTGACAGAGGCATACAAATATTTTTGACAGTGACATTTATGTGTCAATTACAAACATTTGAATTTCTTGCCTTGTAGTAGTTTGATCTGAGATTTTTTACATCAAATTATTTTATATGCCTTTCTTTATCTCTAAATCTATAGAAGATATAATAATGAATTTATATTTATCGAATAAAGAATTTAACGTTCTTTAATATAAGTATTTACATAAATTTTCGATAAATAATATTTAGATGATTTTTTTCTTGTAACTACTACTTCCGGTTGTCCAATTGTTACCAAAACTGATTCGACTCTTCCCATTATTGTTAGATTGAGGAATCCGTTGTTAAAAATGTCTTAAGTCTTATAGTATTTGAGATATAGTGAATCCAACATCCACACACACACACACACACACATCCCCCCCCACACACACACACACACACACACACACACACACACACACACACACATACGGACATCATCGTAAAAATGTTATAATCGGATTCTAGGGACCTTAAAACGTGCTTATTCATTAAAATCTGGATATGCGATTTTTAGCATGAATACAATACCTCTCTTAGCGAGAGGTAAAAAAGTAGTATTAAGAATTCATATTATAAGACTTTTTCCGCACTGGTTAAGCTGTCTGCTCTTAACAGTTATTGGGCCTTACTCTGTAACTCGGTGGTTAATTTTTCACCACTGGTTAAAAAATTTATCCAATAGATATTGATTTGACAACTAAAATTCCTTTATTTTCGTCATATGTCAACATTCTTGCTTATTTAAAAAAATTAACCAGTGTTATATATATATATATATATATATATATATATATATATATATATATATATATATATATATATATAATATAAGTTATAAAAATTACACATTTGGGCTTATTCTGTAATCCAGTGGTTAATTTTTAACCATTGGTTAAATTGTTTAACCAATCAAATATGTTGACATATAACAAAAAGAGGGATTTTTAGTTGTCAAATCAATAACTATTGGATAAAAATTTTAACCAGTGGTTGAAAATTAACCACCGAGTTACAGAATAGGGCCCATTGACAGTTAAGTTAGCACACAGTGCAAATATGAAAATACTAGGGATCGACCGATACCGATATCGGTATCGGTATATCGGCCATATCGGTCTTCTTGGCCGATATCGGTATCGGCCGATATGTAAACCACGATATCGGTCTATATCGGTATCGCCCTAAATAAATATAAATTGCTTAATATTTCAGTTGCTAAGGATTTTTTAAAGGAAATTAAAACAGAAATACTAAATAAAAAACAAATCAAGTTTATTCTTATTCAAAATTTAGCAAAAAATCAAAAAAGTCATTAAAAATGTAGAAGTAAAGTTACACACTTAGTTAAACAAATTAATATTTAAAGTTAAGTTTTGGCAAGTTGTAATGTACCAAAATTAAGCTTTATGCTCTTTCCGGAGTTAGACGATTCCTTGCGCTTTCATAAACATTTCCAGCTGAAGAAAATAGCTGTTCACTAGCAACACTACTTGGCGGTGGTGCTAAATATATTATTGCAACTTTGTACATCAATGGAAAATAGTATATTGTGTTATTAGGAGTAAAAGTAATACTTTGTGTGGCGAGCATGGAAGTTTGCACGACGAGGGAAGCGAGTCGGACAATTGCATGCGAGGCACACAAAGACACTTTTATTCCGAATGACACATTAATTTTTTTTTTCAAACGCACTACTTTTCTTTTTCTTTGCTAATTCTACGTAGTTTCTATGGATATTTATTTATTTTATTTCTACTCAGCCGGCGTAAAAATTTCCAACGGGAAATAAAGTTGCTATCTTGTGAATTAAGTCACAAAAATGTCATTTCTACGACGTTTGAAAAAAAATGTCTTTTTTGCATTTGCTCTGCATTTTTTGTTATTTATTTCTGGTTAATGCGTGTAACGGTAACAGTATATCATTATAAATCACTTTTACCTCATTTACGGGTGTATTCTAAAGACATTCCGTTATTTATAAACGGACCGTTAAAATTAAAATATCCGTTAACTAGATTTTGCTATTCTAAATACACTATCCGTAAATAATATAAACGGAGATCCGTTTATGTTATCCGTTTATAAATAAAATTTAAACGGAGAATGATTCATAGCCGTTAATTGTAAACGGATAACATTTAATACATAAATATTTAGAAATTTCTAAAGTGTAAGCAGGGAATGGCGTTATCATCCTTTACTGTTTGCTCCGACCCTTGGATTCATAAAATATAATTGAAAGGAAAGTACAATAAATAATTTTTATAACAAAATTATACTCGTACATAACCTATAAAAAATCGGTTCGATAAAAGATGTGAACAATACAAAAATTATCCATATCTCGTTTTCAAAAAAATTAAAAATGCTTTCTCCAATGAAACGTACTCTACAATGCAAATCTTGTTCTTTACCTAATGTTTTAAAAATATTCGAGTATTTTCAGGACTGCATTTAACCTTCAGGGGCCCAAGACACAAATGTGGTTTTGGTGCCATTATTTTTAATTATTGATTACAACAAAGGATATTTTTATTGCAACAAAGAATATTTTGATTACAACAATGGATATTTTGATTATATTCGAAGAATACTGATCAGATGAATGAATCTAATGAAGAAAATTTAATTAATAGTTGTGAAGAATTAAATATCAAGTTCATAATGTGTGTTTTATAATTTGTGTAGTTTTTAAAGTGCATGCGCCTATATTTAATTGTGGTGCCGCATACGTTCATTTTCTCGATACTGTAGATTAGCTTGGTGGTGTCTATAATTTCAAGATAAATGTTGGGGTTGGGCGTTGGGGACCTTCTTTATTATTACTTTAGCTGCGCTTAATAAGTAACGAATTATGATTTTATAGATTTTTTTATTTTATGCCCATTTTTTTTCCAAAATATCAAAAGGTTATGAAACTGACAATTTTGACATTTATTACAACAAAGTATTTACCTACCAACATTCCAAAGATTATTTTGAAGAATATATTCATTATTGTGATTATTTATTGATATAAATTTATTGCTAAATAGTATCTCTAAATTTATGTATCACAATATCACAAATATCTGTTTAGATCTTAATATTTTTTGTTATTATCAAAATATAAATATGTTGACATTTACAATTTCACAACACTGCCCTACAGTAGCAAACGGATCCGTTTATTATATTAATTTTAACGGATCCGTTGAACTGTCATATTGTGAATAGAATATTTAGCGGAATCCGTTAATAAGAAATATTTTAACGGAATCCGTTTGCATAATATATTTTAACGGATTGTGTTTAGAATACACCCATTATACAGCAAAAAATTTACGACAAAATTTTATGGCCGATATATCGGTATCGGCCGATATCGGATGTGAGTATATCGGTATCGGCCGATATCGGTATCGGCCACAAAAAATCATATCGGTCGATCCCTAGAAAATACCGAATTAAGTACACTCGAGTACAAGAAGCGTCAATATAAAATTATTGGATATGCTGGAATATATTTTAAAGTATGTTTTATAATAATTGATTTATGTATTTTGCGTTTGAAGTGTTATTCCAATATCATTTTAATACTTATAATATTGAAATAAAAGGGTAATAAAACAATATATAATTAAATAATAAAACACTACACGCAAAGTTTATCGATTTTAACGAATCACACGAGCGTGAAATAGGTGAGTGTGCGAGTGGCACACTACTTATTTTTCACCACTACCTATTAAAGTTTTATTTGTTTTATTAGAATTCCAGCAGTACCTTGCAAATAGGCACCGAATTGGTTATCTTAGAAATTAGGCGATGAGCTTCTTCAAGAAGTTAGGTTACGAAAATTCAAAAAAGTAACTTCTAGTCATCTCTACAAGTTTAAAATTTGCTACAGATAACTCTTTCTAACTCAAAGGAATTATATTCTCATTTTTTTAAGAAAACACCATGAATAAGGAAGTATAACACGTATTGTAAATTGTAACACTAATACTCGCGCTGTATCTATTTATATGTATGCAGATGATTTAAAGATATTTAAAGTTGTTAATAATGATGATGATTCTCATAACCTGCAGTTTGACATAGATCGCTTGTTGGATTGGTCTTCTTCAAACTCTCTACCATTTAACATCTCTAAATTATGACATATTCTGTAAAAAAATCTGATGTGGCCAGCACATTACCTTCCGTCAGTTCTATGTATTTTGTATAAATGTCATACAGAAAGTTCCTTGCAAAAGATTATATTTCTTGTACATTACCTTAAGGCAGTTGTATGTATTTTGTACTAATTCCATACAGAAAGTTTCTAACAAAAGATCCTATATTTCCAGTAAAATTATAACATAAACATACTGTCAACTGCACTTGACACTGACACCTTTCAATCAGAATTTTCTTAATGTATCGCAGCTGTTTCCAGAGTTATAGCAAAGCTGACTAATATATATGATATTTAATTTCTTTATAATTTTTTAACTCTATATCCATTTAATATGAAGTATAAAATGCATTCAAATTGTATAGAGAATAAATAATTCTTTAATATTTATAATAACATTAAATGTGAAAAAATGATATTTAACATCGTTTTTTCAAGAAAAACTGTTAAAATCTTCAAATGAGGATACTTCCGGTTGACCAATTATAACCAAAATCTAATCAGCTCTTCACATGGATGTAACGAAGAGGAATACGAAAGAATTATAATTTTTGGAATTGTAGTATTAGAGTTATCGCATTAGAAAATTTTGTCACACACAGACACACACACACACACACACACACACACACACACACACACACACACACACACACACACATACATACACACACACACACACACATACAGACATCATCGTAAAAATAGTAAAATCGTTTTCTAGAGACCCTAAAACGTGCTTATTCATCAAAAACTCACCACCGAATTTTTTGACCAAAGACAATACCTTCCTTACCTAAAGGTGACGGAAGGTAAAAAGATGTATGTAACTACATGTATTTCATGGGTACTGATTCTTTAACACGAGTGTCGAACATCAAGGACTTGGGTGTTATATTTGACCCCAAATTAATTTTCGATCTACATATTAATTATATTGTTAATATAGCATACAAGAATCTAGGATTTATTATTCGTAACTCTCAGAGCTTCATTAACCTTAACACGCTCAAGTCTTTGTATTTTGCATTCGTACGTTCAAAACTGGAATACTGCAGTGTCATATGGAATCCGATTTATGACAAATATAGTTTAGACTTAGAATGGGTTCAAAGGAAATTTATTAGGTATTGTTCATATAAAACTACGGGCGCATTTGATATATATACTTACAGTTATACTCTGTCACTTAAAACTTTTGACATGCTATCACTCGAAAATAGACGAACAGTAATTTCTTGTGTATATTTGTATAAATTATTATGGAACATTATTGACGATAGTGCAACTCTAAACTGTATTTGTATAAACGTTCCACGAATTACATCTCGAAACAAATCTGTAATTACGTTTAATTTAAAAAATGTGAAAACAAATTATGAATCTAAGGCACCTAGTAGAAGAGTATGTTCACTATTTAATGAAATTAACTCTACTTTGAACATTGACATATTCAGCTGTGGTTTGCAAAGATTTAAAAATGTAATGTTTCAATATTTCTACAACAAGTAAATGTACATATACCTAATATTGTAATTCGTTATGTTTTACGTTACTTACGTTATATTAGGTGCGTTCAATGAAGTAAGCAAATCAAGCAAATGCTAGGTAAGCAAACGAGACTTGTTGCTTAATATATTGAACGGTTTGCTACTTATAACCATAAACTGTCATCCATAACTGTCATCGGAAAAGTTGTAAGTTGTCAAATATAACATGTGTATCTCTCGTATCTCTTTTCTTGGTCTGCGAACTTTTGGAAATGAATTTATATTTATATTTGCAGATAGTGTGATTAATTTGGAAGAATCTATATTCATTATTACAAATATTTTAAATTTAATAATGTTATTAACATCCATCACAAAACTCTCAAAGCCTTTTGACATGTGGTTAACAAACACATAGAAATGGAAACAGTTTAAGTTAAATTCATGTGTGTATAATTTGTATTTCCCGCCATTATATTTGACACTTAGCAAGACAAGCGAGAAATTTGTTGCTTGGATTGCTTGCGAGCAAATCAAGCAAATGCTAGGCCAGCAAAGTCGTTCAACAAATTTTACTTCCGGTTGCTTGTTTTGCTGGGCTTATTGAACGCTATTGTCATATATTTGTAAAATTTTGTCACCCCTCAGTAATTGGGATCTTCGATCCTGTTGAGTGGGTTAACAATAAATAAATAAATAAATATTAGATACATGCGCCGTGTCCGCCATAATTGAACAATAACGAGGAATTCAAAAGGATCCACCTACAAGACGATCAAGGATACATTAGTCGAGGCATATACAAAACCTCGTTAGTCTAGTTTTACCTGTTTCCGAGAAATCTAGAAGTACGAAGCTTGTATCTAACAGAGAGTTAATATTGAAATGTTTTGACATTGCTCATTATCCAAAAATCATATCTCACTGTTTGACCCATTTCCTTATGACCCTCTCCCACGGTTCCAAATAAAAGACCTGTCCGGAACTTGAGGTCCTGCAGCGCTTTTGTGCAGTGAATGAAACTCGCTGCTCTGCTCAGCAAGACTCTTACATCAGCGTACATCTCTCGGCGATGCTTGTACGCAGCCTCAGTCGCACAGATACAACTGTTTCTATAAAAGGAACATCCAACATCGACGTTCTTCGTTATCATTCCGCTGCTTATTTATAATGCCAGTATTGCCAGTATCCCATGCCGCACTGTACGACAAATACCTCTATAACGATATAGAAATGAAAAAATGTTTTCAAGTTTTCAAGGGAAACTTTGAAATATGTTAGAATTTTAATGAACTAATGGGAACAGATTTATATAGACGAATATGGTGAAAATTGGTTGGTTTATAAATAAAATTTTAATACAAGAATTGGTCGACATTCTAAAAATTTCGAAAATGTTATAAAATATTTAGTTTATAAATTGGAATAATTTACCAAAACTTCTTACGGCCCACTTTATAAACGAAAGATAAATTTACTTTCAAAGTAAACAGTCGAACTTTTAAAAGTAATGTTGTACATAAAAAGAATAAACTTGATTCGAGTTTGTTAATTTAAATAAATTTACTTTGGTAGGAATATCCTACGAATTTTATTTTTTTGTTTGTTTTTGATAAATTAAGATATATGTTATAGCTGGTGGCACAGCTTAGTGCTATATAGGGTGAAAAATTATAGGCAAATAGCTCTTCTTTTTATTATTAATTTCAGACCCACAGTTTAAATTACAAATTAGGAGAGAGAGGCGAACTTTAAATTACACTTTTTAGTGTGAAGGTCCTGAATTATATTTTTGGTTCCGTCGGAAGCGATATCACCGTTGTTTTGTTATATATATATATATATATACTTTGTAACAAAATATATTAGATATTTTTCATTTATAATTTTAGCGTCGAATGAATTTTAAGTCTTACTGTTCCAGTTATTTATTAACAAATCACCTGCACCTATAATTCATTCGAACCTAAGTCCCAAGAAGGTTCCCAAAGAATATTCCAAGTATAATTTATAATTTTAATAAAAATATTGGCGCTAGAATGAAATGATGTCACAACTTCAATGTAGTTCTAGGACTGCTAACCGAAAATAATATAATTTTATGTTATTTATTTTTTTTATTAAATTAAACTTATTTATTAAAAATCTTAATAACAACATCAAATTTGGAAGAGTATTTGAATAATTTGAATCTGCTCGCTTCTTCTCCCATATTGAATAAATTGTAAAATGATTTAAAAAACACACTGTAAACAAAACATCTCCTACGATGACAACTCACATTGCTAACGCATACATGGATGATTAAAGATCTGACGTCACATACAAATTTAAAATTCAATTTAAAAAATATAAATTTCAAAAATCGTACATATTTGGAAAGTGTAATAAACGCTAAAATTTGTCATTTTTATTAATCTTTCAGAAAAAAATGAGTACCAGGCCTAGTATGATATTTTAATGTATACCACTTTGTCATGACATTTGTACATTCTATGTTTGAGGTTATATTTTGATGATTACCTGATGAATCATCTGTTTTTAATTAGGGATCGACCGATAAGATTTTTTGTGGCCGATACCGATATCGGCCGATACCGATATACTCATAACCGATATCGGCCGATACCGATATATCGGCCATAAAATTTTGTCGTAAATTTTTTGCTGTATAAATGAGGTAAAAGTGATTTATAATGATATACTGTTACCGTTACACGCATTAACCATAAAAAAATCACAAAAAAATGCAGAGCAAATGCAAAAGACATATTTTTTCAAACGTCGTAGAAATGGCATTTTTGTGACTAAATTCACAAGGTAGAAGCTTTATTTCTAGTTGGAAATTTCTACGCCGGCGGAGTAGAAATAGCTAATTTCTACGCCGTCGGAGTAGAAATAGGTAATTAAATAAATAAAATAAATAAATATCCATAGAAACTACATAGAATTAGCGAATAAAAAGAAAAGTAGTGCGTTTAAAAAAAATAATTAATGTGTCATTCGGAATAAAAGTGTCTTTGTGTGCCTCGCATGCAATTGTCCGACTCGCTTCGCTCGTCGTGCAAACTTCCATGCTCGCCACACAAAGTATCACTTTTACTCCTAATAACACAATATACTATTTTCCATTGATGTACAAAGTTGCAATAATATATTTAGCACCACCGCCAAGTAGTGTTGCTAGTGAACAGCTATTTTCTTGAGCTGTAAATGTTTATGAAAGCGCAAGAAATCGTCTAACTCCGGAAAGAGCAGAAAGCTTAATTTTGTTACATTACAACTTGCCCAAACTTAACTTTAAATATTAATTTGTTTAACTAAGTGTGTAACTTTACTTCTACATTTTTAATGACTTTTTTGCTAAATTTTGAATAAGAATAAACTTGATTTGTTTTTTATTTAGTATTTCTGTTTTAATTTCCTTTAAAAAATCCTTAGCAACTGAAATATTAAGCATTTTATAATTTTTTAGGCCGATACCGATATCGGCCAAGAAGACCGATATGGCCGATATACCGATACCGATATCGGTATCGGTCGATCCCTATTTTTAATTATTATATTTATTGTACGTCAACGAATTAAGAAAATATGATTTGCTTGCTAGATCGCTGTATACTTTATTTGACTTTGCATAGTATCCTAATCTACCGTCACAAAACAAATAACTTGTGAGTACAAACCGTTAACCATGAATAGTTATTTAGAAAAATGCATACGTTTTCCTTGTTTATATGTGATAGGGATACGCTAACTGTACTTGTTTGGGATTGGCTTTAAAGGGACATCAATTTGTGACATATGATCTGTTTACAGTTTCATTACACGTAGAGTTTGCAAAAACAGACACTCACCAGATCATTTAAATAAGACTAACATAGACTAACATACGTATTGCGTGGGATATTCATATGCTTGTATATTTCTAGTGTTATCTTTACAACTTCACTTTTTCACTCGCTCCTAAAGTGACTTGTTAAACGGTTATTCAAAATTGACTTATAATATTTGATTTTCTGCATAGCTAATTACAATAATATTAGTTTCTCGTTCAAGTATGTAGAAATGGTCTGGAACTGAGTGTATTCTCAAAATATTTACTCTAGACTCCAAGAAATGAATCATCATTTACTTCTTCTTACTTCCCAGTAGAAAAGACGAGTTCATTCAGATTTGTAAACAGCAGAAATGTTCATGATAAATAATAACTTTTTTATTATTTCGAACCATTTCAACTGTCTAAGATTCAATACACACATAAACACAGACATCATCGTGAAAATGTTAAAATTGGATTCTAGGGATCTTAAAACGTGGTAATTTACCAAAATCTCGATATGCGATTTTTAGCACGATCCCTATACCTCCCTTACCAAGGGTAGTGGGAGTTAAAAAATCTGATATGGTCAACACTATACCTCCCGCAATTTAATTTTTATTAATTTTAATATATACTTACATTTTTACTGGAAACTGTATTAAATTCATTTCCATATAACTATTGTTCGATTTACTATTTTTTTTAATAATAAATAAATAAATATATCATCACGGCATATTACCCATTGCTGGGTGTGCCAATCTGCTTTGTACGCGCAGATATCGGTAATGATGATGACATATTTGCATCGTGCGGGCGCTTACCAGGCGTCACCTCACGGGCACTCATTGCTGGCGTGGAGAGTGCACCACAGGGGTCAATTTTGTGCCATTTAAAATTGGAAATATTTGGCGTCGGTCGGGATCGAACCCGGTTCCCCAGATCCGCGACCAGACACTCAGGCACGCGGCCACGAAACCCCATATTTTTTTTAAACGTTACTATTATTAATTTTTTCTATTTCGGTGTTCTTATGTTTCTATAAAAGCACTGTTTTTCACTGAAAACACGACGTTTAGAAAATCTATAAACGTACTGTTTTTGGCGCCTTTGTATTCTAGAGGTGGTAGTCATGCTTTCATAACTGACAGATAACCTCAAAATGGTAAATTGTTTGTGTTAAAATATTATTTCTAATTGAGGATTTTTATCCTTTCACTAGGTGATAGGACTAGAAAGAAAAGAAATTTATAGCTATAGCTGTGTTAGTTAAGAAAGAATAAGAATCTGTGAAGTTAAAATTTCAACTAAAAAATTATGAAACAAGAAACAATGCGCTCAAGTTTACTTTGTCAAAATAATTAAAACGGTAAGTTTTATTTATTACAATTTAAATTTATGGTAATGCAATTTTGAATTGAATGTATTGTTATTCCAGGCAGGTTACGAAATGTATGACGCACGTTACTTGAAAATGTTGACACTGTCTACTCAATTTGTGGCGGCTACTAGCAAACAAATATGAAAAGTTGACGTTTTAATCCGTGATTTCCAGTTCCACATTGTGGCGAACTATCGAATATATGCCATATTATGTTTAGTATTAAAATTTGTAAGAACAGCTGTTGCCGTTATCTGTGCAACTGAGTAGTGAGTGTTGACAAAATGGTGGAAAGTAAAAGTCTAAATCAATAAATTGTTCATTAAAGTATTTCATTATTTAAAGAGTTTTATTTATATGTTGTTTTCTCAATAAAAAGGCTCGATGGTCCACATAACGTCCTTCAATCCCATATTCAAGTTTTATTTATGATAGTAACCAACACGAACCAACGATATCTCAAATCAGGATGGTTTATTAATAAACCTTGGAGTTCATTGTATGCATTGGTTTTCCTCTTTCATAATTGTATAATGCTTGATACAATGTTTTAATGTAAACAATCAGACAAAATCACAAGATACACAAACTGTCAAAATGTGAAATTTCAATTTTTAGCGGGAAGCGCTACCAACATAACTGATAATAAAACACCAACTCATACTTTTGACAAGTCCTTTTTTTAAAAAATATAATTGTAAAATTACCTCAATAGAAAAAATAGTATAAAAAACATGTATCATAAGGCCTGTTGACGCACTCGACCTTTGTAAAACTCGCCTGGCGGCTTGTTTTCCAAACTTGGACTCGTACGTTAACAGATTGCCTTATGATACTTGTGTTTTAATGTACTATTAAATGATTAGTTCTTTGACAGTAACATTTATATGACAATTACATACATTTGAGATCTGATCATTGTAACTAAGGAGTTGTGTTTGTTTAAAGCGTAGTCTCTGGGATTTAAATAACAGCTAATTTTATATATTTGTCTATAAAATATATAGAAAAAGAATTAATGCCAACCTGTAGAAAATTTAATAATCTTTAACTTTTATAATAACATAAATCTCTTAAAAATAGGGTCCATGTGTTTAGTTTTTATTTTTAAGAGAAGATAATTTTAGTTCCTAATGTTCCTAAGAAAGAGATTTTCTTATTTTTTGTTTAGATTTTGTTATCAAGAGAAGATAATTTAGTTAGTTCCTATGAAAGTTAAAACTGTCAATAAAGGTTTTATGATTTTAATACTTTTATTTGAGAGAGAAAACCACTTAATTTGTTGATTTATAAGATATTTTTTATGATACATATTTTTAATTTTGTGACGACATTTTACATTATTTGAACCGAAAAGATATGCAAAAAGTACGTAAATGTAAATTTCTCGACAACCCGAGAAGACCCGAGAAATTACCCTCGAGAATTCTCGAGACCCGAGAAATTGATAAGCTTGAGAAATCATGAACCCTACTTAAAAATAACATTTAAAGGTATTTTTCGAAGATTCAAGTAAAGTGCCATTTCCGGTTATTTACACCAAAATTTAATGGCTTCTTTCCATATTAGAATAAGTTAGAAATACAAAGTTTCAAATTTTTCTGTATGATAGTATTTCAGTTAGAGTGGAGGATCCACATATATATACACACACATACACCCAGACATCATCGTGAAAATGTTAAAATTGGATTCTAAGGGCCTTAAAACGTGGTCATTTACCAAAATCTCGATATGCGATACCAAGGGTATCGGAAAGTAAAAATATTTATTTCGTAAAAATCGTTGAACTAAAATTTTAGCTACATATATTATGAAATAAAATATAACTCGTTATCGGTTACGTTTAGGACATGTTTATCTGGACTTTTCGGTACGCTTTGGGACACTTTGTATTACAAAACTTCAACTACCTACATATAAAAACATAAAAGACTTTAACTTAAATGTAATCATAAAATAATAAAAAAATCTTATATTGTCAAAAAGAAATGATGTATGTATGTTTTTACAAATGCTCCATTTCAGTGTTTGTTACATGAACTACAGGTTCCATTTGTATAAGATTTGTGGACAATTGTCATGTAATTCTTTTTAAAAAATAATTTATTACACAAAGCGAAAGTTAGTTAGTCTAACTACACAGAAGCATTTATAGTAGTGCATAATAGATCGTGTCTTGAACCACCATCAACATATTTTTTGTTTCCATTGCCATAGACGTATGGAAATTTCATTTTGTGTGACTAAAAAGATTTTAGATATATTTGTAATAAATTACGATTATAAATATAATGGCTGTTCTGAATGCAGGTATTTTCCCTGTATTGGTTTAGACAGTAACCTGTAATGGTAAGAAACAAATTACACGAATAATAAACGATTTTATTGTGATGTTGTGTGGGCACGCGAAAGTTACAAGACGAATGTTGGAATAAATTTCTACTCTCGGAGATTCTGATAAGTCCACTTTGTTAGATAAATGTCTCAATAATTTGTTTACTAAATAAATTGTGCTACCTACGGATGCATTTAATAAAATAAAATTATTCAAATTTAGTCATTATTTGATATTATACAAAGATAACGATTTTGGAAACTTGAAAGTTATCGTCCTTTTTCCATACCTTACTCGACCTTCGAAAAGATACATTTCAATAATATATGAATCAATAAAGAAAGGAATAGTATTTTTAAGAATGTCTCTTTCACAAAAATGTCAATTTGCCAATACCAAATTATTACTCAAAAAATTTTGATGTGGACACCACACGACTTCCTTGTACGCAAGACCAATATGAAGTATAGACCCAATTATAAAATTGCACGTATTGGACGTAATTTGACATTAACATCTATTTTATATTTTTACCTTCCGTCACCTTTAGGTAAGGAAGGTATTGTCTTTGGTCAAAAAATTCGATGGTGAGTTTTTAATCAATAAGCACGTTTTAGGGTCCCTAGAATACGAATTTACTATTTTTACGATGATGTCTGTATGTGTGTGTGTGTGGATGTGTGTGTGTGTGTGTGTAACAAAATTTTCGTCTGCGATAACTCTAATACTAGAGTTACAAAAATTATAATTTTTTCGTATACTTCTTTGTTACATCCATATGAAGAGCTGATTAGATTTTGGTTACAATTGGTCAACCGGAAGTACCATAATTTGAAGATTTTAACAGTTTTTCTTGAAAAAACTATGTAAAATATAATTTTTTCACATTTGATGTTATTATAAATATTAAAGAATATTTTATTCTCAATGCGATTTGACTGCATTTTATACTTAATATTAAATGGATATAGAGTTAAAAAATTATAAAGAAATTAAATTTCATAAAGTAGCCATAGCTATGGAAACAGCTACTATATTAAGAAAATTCTGATTGAAAGATGTCAGTGTCAAGTGAAATTGACATAGTGTGTTTGTCTTATAATATTACTGGATATAAAATACATTCAACTGCTTTAAGGTAATGTACAAGAAATAATAATAATAATAAATCTTTTATTTCTGCAGATACATTATACTGTATATAGAAAACGTCACAAAATAATAATTTTCTGTATGAAATTTGCATAAAATACATGCAACTGCCGGAAGGTAATGTAGAAGAAATAGAATATTTAATTTAGCAAGGAACTTTCTGTATGAAATTTGCACAAAATACATAGAACTGACGGAAGGTAATGTGCTGGCCACATCAGATTTTTTTGTTATTTTTTGTACCAATCCATAGCGAGCTTCATTACAAAAACCAAAAAGTATATAAGTTTTAAATATACATATCTCGCTTATAAAAAGGGCTAATTTAATAATACTTGATGTGCTAGACGCAAAATTTAATTCTCTAAAACTCTTATTTGAAGCATTTATATCTAAAATCAAAATAAAACCATTTTATTAAAGAAAAACTGTTAACAACTTAAGGTAATATGTCATTTCCGGTTAGCCTGTTTTAACAAAAATCTACCATGTTATGCCAATTGACATTAAAGTCTTATATACCAAATTTGAAAAGTTTTGGATTATATTTTAAAATAGTTTTCATTAAAATCTATTATAGGCTTCAAATAAAGTACCATTTCTGGAAACTATGTAATGAGAAAAAGGGAGATGCACAACTAGATGTTACAGCAGTCCTAAATACAAAATTTCAACTTTCTACGGCTGACCGTTTTTGAGTTATGCGAGATACGTACGCACGTACGTACAGACGTCACGATGGATTCAGGGATGGTCAAAATGGATCTATCCGTTGAAATCTGAAAACCGAAATTTTTCGCGATTACAATACTTCCTTTACTTTGTACAAGGAAGTAAAAATATACAAGCATATAAATAGATAAATTAATAGATGTAGGTACTCGTAAATGCAAGATATGAATCTTTTACTTGTTATTTTTGCCTTAATTAAGTTTGACGTGAATAATAATACGAAATAATTTACATAATTTTTTGAAATGTACAGATAAAGTTTATTACTTACTAGAAATAATCCTGTGGCTCCCCGAAAAAAGTAGATGTTCTTTTTATGCATATATTTTACGAAATCTAAATTAAAAATTTCAAGTATCTATGAATAATTCATTTTTTCTGGTCCCCTTGTTAAAATGTGACCTACTGGTTTCCATAATGCTAAACATCTTACTCACAACTTGACATGAAGGCTTCGTTTGTATTGGACACGGCGTGAAGCTAGAAAACACTGACTAATTAAGCATGGGGTTAAGTTAGCTGCTGTAGCTAATAGCAGCCATTTTATAAAAATAAGTGACCTAATTGAATGTATTTCTCTATTTCCGCTTTTGCAGTCGTAAAAAGTGTATATTAGAATAATTAGAAGAAAAAATTTAATCAGAAGATATGTCAAATCTTTCAGATAATGTCATGCAGATACAACAAACATGAATTATTGTTATATTTGTCATGGCACTCTGATAATCGGCTTTTTTCTTTTTCTTTTGCTTCTAACCAAGGATGTTCTAGTAAAACACTGGATAGCTGACATACGTTTAACAAGTGAGGCAATTGGTGGGGGTGCGGCGCCATTTGCAGAAAAGGCAAAACGTCAAACGTTCGTTGGTCTATTATTACATTATATGGTAGTTTTCTTGAATAAAGTAGTGTTTGTGTTGTGTTCTTAGTGAATAAATACTTTAAGTGAGGTATTTCCATATTAAAAGGCAATATGCCGTCTTCTTGTAGTGCTTTTGGGTGCACAAATAGATACGACAATTTTTCAAGTATTATTGTTCATATATATGTATACATATTTATTCATACTATTGTTTTTAATATTTTACAGATTTCCTTTAAATAATAGTGATATAGTACGATTGTGGATAAATGCCATAAAAAGAAAAGATTTCACACCTACAAAAGCATCAAAAATTTGCAGTGATCATTTCCTTGCAACTGATTATTTGGAAAGGCCTGGAACATATATAAGTAGATTAGAACCAGACTCAGCACTTTCTGTATTTCCAAATTTTTCACCACATATGCAAAAGGCATCTTTTTTAATAAGCAATTATTATTTGTAAATTTATAGTTCTATTTTATTGTGAATTTGCTATGTATGTAATAAATGTATATTAGATTATTAAAATAATAACTATAATTTTTAAAATATACGCAATAAATATAAGAAAATCTGTTAATTCATTTCATTCATGATTTGTTTCTATTATGAAATTTTAAATTTGGCGAGAATTTTGCCTTTTCTGCAAATGGCTGCTTTCCATTTGCTTGCCTCACAAGAGACTATGTGCACTACATACAAGTTAGCAATCCAGTGTACATATATTTATATCCTTGCTTCTAACCCATACATAAGAGAAACAATTGAACAACAAACTTGGTGCTCAATCAATGCACTTTATATTCTGTACATTTTTCTTCGTTACACTATTTTTCTAAAATGGCGAGTTACACCAGTTGTAGTTAAATTTTTATTTTTGGTTAAATTGACAGTATCGTATCGAAATGAAATGTATAATAAGTTCTTGCATATTGCTGTCAAAATTTCGATACACACTTTTTTGTTAACCTGTAGTTATAAGTACCTATAAACGGTAGGGATCAAAATTTCAACATTGAATTAACTTTGTTCGAAAAAAAAGTAGACATCTGGTATATACCCGGAATATTTATTCTTATTATGTTGAAGATCAAGACGAAGAACCGATACTTATGCAATGTGCTACCGAAGTCGATAATATATAATTAAATTTGACAAGAAATTTATAAATGTTTTATAACAAATTGTGTGCATCTTAAGATATGCTACAAATTGTACAAAATAAACATCGGAAATTGCTGCGGCATTATCTCTTCAATACTTCCTATAATTAATGTACACATAATAAATAATCGATATTCAATTCTAGCTGCATGCATAATGAGGTAACAAAGTTGAATATATGCTGCACCCACGACCACACATTATATTGTCAGTTACGTACATTCCTTTTGACATTCACATAATGAAAATTATTCCATTATAGTTTATCATCAATTACATCTCGATAACAATATTACAAAACCTCAAACAACTATACAAAAGAAAAACTAAACGCAGTGACAGGAAAAAGTTACATGTCGATTAATATAAATAAAATATTACAGAGTAAATTGTCTAGGCGCCGGAATAACCTTGGCATGGAATCTCAAGACGTTTTAGATCTCTAAATTGTTGAAATAACTATTGTTCAGTCATTCAATAAATGGAGAGGAAATTCACTTTTACTGTGAACAAATCTGACAAAGTTATGGATATTATTTCAAATAAATACATGAATACTAAGGTATTATTTCATGTAGATATATTGTATTATTTTACTCGTATGTATTTTGAATATAAAATTTATAACTGTGGATCCTTTTTGACTGATGGAATTTTAATAAGGATATAAAGTAATTCGTGGATGTTCAATCAAATAAGTTTTATTTTCGGCCTCGACCTGTTTCGGCACCAATTATGACTTCATCAAGAGATGTTATAAATTTACAAAATTAACAAATAATATAAAATAACAAGTCAACACTTAAGTGAAAAATTCTTTTTCGTGAATTCTGTAAAAAAATCTGGTGTGGCCAACACAATACCTCCCGCCATTTACAGCCCGAGTCTCAAAAAAGATTAAGCTAATCCTTAGTTTTAACAGTTTCTTTCTTAAAATATAGTCCAATCTAATCCAAGTAACTACCTTTTTTAAATCCCTCAACAGTATTAAATCCCAATAACAGAGTGGGTTCACATTCACACACATCCATGCCTTAGTGGGATTCGAACTCAGAGCCCCGAGGGCACTCATGACATAAGGCGTTGCTCTAACCATTGGAGACCGGAGATATAATAAAATGAAGATTAAATTTTAAATACCGGGATAGACTAGAATTCACTAATCCAAAAATGAGGATTTGCTTAAACATTTTTGTGAATCGTTAATTTTTATTAATCTAAATACATACCTACATATTTACGTATGCTGGAAACTGTGTTGAATTCCTTTTCTATTGTAGTATTTACTTTTTTCTTTTTAAAACGTTACTGATATTATTTTGAAATGATTAGTTCTTTGACGACATTTATCTGTCAGTTACATATATTTGAATAACTGCGTTTTGTTTATTTAAAGCGTAGAATCTGGGATTTAAATTATAGATAATTTTATAAATTTATCCATAAAATATATAGAAAAAGTATTAATGCAAATCTTTAGAAAATTTATCAATCTTTAATTTTTATAGTAACTTTAATCTCGAAAAAATAACATTTAAAGGTATTTTTCGAAGAAAAACTATTTTGAGCTTCTTGTAAAGTGCCATTTCCGGTTATCCGATTTACACCAAAATCTAATAGGTTCTTTCCATTACAGAAAAAGTTCGAAATACAAGGTTTCAATATTTTCTGAACGATTCACAAAAACGTTTAAGCTAATCCTCATTTTTGGATTAGTGAATTCTATTCTATCCCGGTATTTAAAATTTAATCTTCATTTTATTATAGCTCCGGTGGCTCAATGGTTAGAGCAACGCCTCATGTCGTGAGTGTCCTCGGGGCTATGGGTTCGAATCCCTCTAAGGCATGGATGTGTGAATGTGAACCTACTCTGTAACTGAGATTTAATCCTGTTGCGGGGTTTAAAAAAAGGTAGTTACTTGGATTACATTAGACTATATTTTAAGAAATAAACTGTCAAAATTAGAGTAAAATTCGCTAATCCAAAAATAAGGATTAACTTAATCTTTTTTGTCACTCGTGCTGTAAATGGCGGGAGGTATTGTGTTGGCCACACCAGATTTTTTTAAACAAATTAATGACCAAATAACTCATTGTGAGTGATTAGGTAGCAGTTGACTAGCATTGTCTTTTCTCTGTCAATCATTTTCGAAGTATTTTAGATAAAAATACTTCAAATAACAGTTATAATAAAAAAAAACTAATTATACGCATCTTTTATGTGAAGTATTTTCCTCCAAAATAATCCATAATCGATTGATAGAGATAAAACAATGCTAGTCAACTACTCCCTAATCACATCAGTTAATAATAATACCTACCAAACATTGACATTCTAAACTGAAAAGTTAAGAAGTTATTTTTTAGTTAAAAAAAATGCAGTACATAATAAATTGTTGATCGTTTATTTCAAATAATTTCTAGAAAATATAAATAAAAAATAAATATAATTTCAGTGAGCTACTAACATTTCTCTTCTACATGGCCATCTTGGTTAGGTAGATTATTATGATTTCTATTTTGCATTCTCATCCTCATCCTTTCTCTCAGTTCTTTAAGTCTTTCAGCTAGTGGTTTTGGATGGGGATGCGGATCTCCTACAACAGGACCCGCTTTGTCATCCTTATGGTGTAGATAATTTCCTGGTGGTGGTAAATTTTTATTTCTCATAGCAGCCAATCTTTCTCGAAGTTCGTTCAGCTTATCATTATGTATTGGTGGCACTTGTGGAACTTTAATTTCTGGTTTTGGAGGTTCTTTAAGTTCTTCGGATAAAGCGTTGCCCACAACCATTTCTTCAGTTTCTTCATGATGTGGTGCATTTTTGTGTCTCAGTGCAGCTAATCTTTCGCGAATTTCGTTGAGCCGATTATTATTTGTAGGGGGTACATCTGTTTTTGGAGGGCCTCCATGCTTTTCTTTTTCAACATGTTTTGCAACTTCTTCAGGAGGTATATTTCTTAATGCTGCTAGCTTCAATCGAATTTCATCCAGTCTGTCATTTTGTGCTGCAGGTGGAATTTCAGGAACTTTTGGAGGTTCGTGTTTTGGTGGCTCTTCTTTAGGGGGTACCACTATTGGAGGTTCTATTTTTGGTGGTTTTGGATCTTCTTGGGGTAAGGGATCTCCAACAGTAGGGCATTCAGGAGGTGGTCCATTTTTATTTCTTCGTGCTTCTATTTTTGCTCGAAGTTCAGTGAGTTTATCGTTACTTTTTGATGGTGGAACCTCTTCTGGGGGTTCTACTTTTGGAGGTTCTACCTTTGGAGGTTCAACTTTTGGAGGATCAACTGGTTCTGGATTAGGATTTGGTGCACCTACTATTGTATGCTCAGGAGCAGTAATAATTTTATTTTCTCCTTTCTTCTGAACTTGTAATTTTTCTCTCAATTTTTGTAATCTTTCAGCGATTGTTTGAGGCCCAGGTTCATGATGTGGAATATGATTTTCATTGGCTGGTACTTGTCGTTTAACAATTGAAGTCTTCCCGTGATCAATTATTTTAAAATTTAAGCCAATGTCGTTTAGTTTGTGCTCTAAATATTTCCCGTTGTAATCTGTAAAAACACAATTCAAAGTAATTATGCCATCTTAATTTAAATTGTTTCTGTTTCAAATTTTAACTGAATATTAAGGAGGCCATATACTTTTATATCCAGTATAAAAATTGGGGTGACAAGCCGTAGGGCAAGAGTAGTACATTATTTTTCATCTTTATGTACATTAATTTAAATAGTTTCTGTTTCAAATTTTAATATACGAGGGTCGCGCTTTAGAATGTGAAAATCAGGTTTGTTTTGAATTTCTCCATTTTATATTTTTTAAGAAGCTATATTATTTACTGTAACAGAAAGTTGAAAATACGCTAAAATTCATATTTTCACTCATCACCAATTTTTTTTTAAGCAAATGAATTTACTAAAGTTTGAATCAACATCCTAAAAGACCCAATGTCAGAAGTCTTAAGAAGAAAAATTATCCCTGCTGTAAAATATGAAGATATAATTCAAATAGAACTAGAACATTTAAAAAAATTGAACACTGAGTATATATACGAGTACTTCCGATAATAACCCGCATGTAAAAAAAAGTATTGATATTTATTAATACTGGACTTTGATTTTAATAGCAAAATCAAAATTCAGTAGCATTTCTCGCAGGGTTGGCAAAAATCATGATTTATTTAAAAAAATCAAAAACATTGATTTAAAAAAATTCAAATAAACCATGATTTTTTTAAATTTTTAAAGACATGTTGGTTATATTGCACTTTTTAATTGTTTTAAATGCAATATTAATATTTTATTTCAAAAACGAAAACGAAATCTGCAATAAAACCCCAAAGAATGCATTTGAATTTTTGCTTGTACGTAGTATATAACGCATCTACGCGCGCCTGTTTAAATTTTAAACTTAAACCATGCCTACCTAAATAAAACAAGTCAAAATATGTCTTGCATGACACTCTATAAAAATCTTAAAACGGATATTTTATTTTACGCTTATTGACTCATTACAAGAACCTATTATATCAATAAATTTAGGCTTATTTGATGCAGTATTCAATTCTGATTTTTTTGTATTTACACTTTAGTTATAAAATTAATAGGGCAGAATTTACAAATAAATAAAAATTTTACCATTGTATTTCCTGTAGTCCATAAAAAAGGACACCCGGTATATATGTATATATTTTTATATTATATTACCAAAGTACTTTTTTCTTTTTGTTAACTCTGTAGGTATATAAAATAATTTGAAATTGATTTTCTGACAAATAAATATATTATTTTATAAAATTCGATTTAAATCATTGATTTTTTATAAATCAGTTGATTTAAACCATGATTTAAATCACGATTTAAATCAAATGATTTAAATCAGGCCAACCCTGATCTCGTTTTGTCATTAAAATTAAAGTTGAAAACTAATAGATTTCGAAAAATATTCAAATGCAGGTTAATATCGTAAGTATATATTTATGTATATACATTTTTGATTTTTTTAAATTTTAATGGTTCTAGTACAGGAACAATTTTTTAAAAAATTTCGCTTCATATTTTGGTACAGGAGTAACCTGTCTATGTCTATGTCTGTGTATTTTTGTTAAAAAGAACTATACTGAATATTTTTAAATAATAAAATTTTTAAAAATATAAACCGTTTTCTCAATAATGGGATAGTCTAATGTAGTAAAATTTAAGGAAGCAAATATTATAACACTGTGGATTATGCTAAAATAACAACGGAATCATGTAAAAAATCAAAATTTAATTTTTGTAATATGAGTTTTTTTGTAATTTATTTTGGTGCTAAAAAGACATCACGTGATCTGTGACGTACGAGAGACTGAAGACATTTCTAACCAAACAAATTTTGTGCATAAAACTACATCTTTAACAAGTAACACTTTTTCCATTGACGCGTTGTCAACTGTGATGTTTTTGTTAGTTTTATGTTGGTACAAGTTTTTTAATTCTATAATATTTCTAAATGTCATCAGCTCCTCCTACGTCACATCCGGTAAAATTCAAAATGTCATGTATTAAAGATTCTTATCTCACTAAAATTAAATAAAATTAAAAAATTATTAGAATAACCCATCCTAGTATGTCTTATAGAAATATTAGCTTACCAATATGGTTGTTTTCATCAACGTTGCAAACACATGAAGAATCCTGGGAATTAAAATCTAGTTGACCATTTAATCTGTCGCAAAATTGTTCACATTGCCACTCTATATCAAATTCTTTTATGTCATTGTTTATGTCCCATGGTGCTCCAAAACTGCACTGAGCTAAAACAATCATTAAAATATTGCTTTTACTTAAAAATAATCAGAATTTACCTAAAGTAGTACAGATTATCGCGAATTGTAACAAGCACAACATTCTGACACAATTAAACCGGCCCATGGTCTCCGCCAGATTTTATAGCCAAATCAAGAATTTGCTGACTTGGTGACTAAAATTTATGTCACAACATACTTTACATTTTTTATTGTTTATAAACAAACTTTTATTTACCAATCGATAGTTTTTATTTATTACAATATTCAGTGTCGAAATTAAACACATCCAAACACTTTCTGAGTAATAAAAATCTTAAGAAATTTATGTCTGTAATAATTAATTATCATAAGAAATTAAAATATTCAGAAAGACTATAAAGTCAGGTTGAACGTTTTTGGTGATATTTCAAATCTATAGAAACCTAGGCGAGAATAACTAGTAACCTACTCAGTCTATATATCATTGATAGTGAAAATACACTTTATTTGTATTGTTATTTTCCGGTTAAAAATATTAATGTCAGCTTGTGTATCTCGCATCCTACGCTGTGTTTAACATCCGTCTTTCTTGGGAGAAAAGCAGAGGTGCTCGTACTTATATCATTATTTTAACTACATTGCAGTAATTTGATACTGTATTATTCTATGCCAACGCGTATTTCATTGTTGCTACGTAAAATGACTTCCGCGCGCTTCATTGTAAATAACAAAGAAACAAAATAAAATAAGAAAAATCTGATGTGGCCAGCACATTACCTTCCGTCAGTTCCACATATTTTATACAAATTTCATACAGAAAGTTTCATGTGTCTAAGAGCTTCTATATTTCCAGTAAAATATAATAATATAACACACACACACACACACACACACACACACACACACACACACGCACACACACACACACACACACACACACACACACGCACACACACACACACACACACACACACACACACACACACACACACACACACACACACACACACACACACACACACACCTATTTATTTCTTTATTTACCCAACAGGAAAAAAAAATCCCAATTACAGAGTAACATTAAAAATGAATAATAAGTAATAAAGCATCAGTACATAAACAAGTACATACAAAATATAAACCAATATCAAAAAAATATACATATTTTATATAAATAACAAGAAAATATAAATCAAAACGATCAAAATTCTCTCAGGCAATTATCAACTAGACGATTAAATGTTACTAGTGAATCGCTAAAATCAAGTGCATTGCAATATTTATTAAACAAACGACACATAGTATTGATGGGACTCGCGTAGTGAGTATTAGTGCGTGAGAGATCACAGTGAAAAACAAATGTGGTACGAGTGTTACATGGTCTGACATGGAAATTGAGTTCAGCTAAAAGGGTTGGACTGAATATAAAATTATTAATAAGTTTATATAAAAATAGGAGTTGAAATTTAGCACGACGTATGTTTAAACTTTCTATACTAAAAGTAGTAAGCAGAGTTTTATAGTCCATGTTCGGCCATATTTTGTGAAGCCGAAAATAAAGAATACTACAGAATTTTTTTTGCACGTTTTCAATTTTATTAATATAATTAGCGTAGAAAGGACACCAAACAATGCATCCATATTCCAATTTGCTTCTAACAAGAGAAAAATATAAGCTAATTATTGTCGCTGTGTTTCGAAAATTATGCGATGCGCGAAGTGCAAATCCCAGAGTTTTATATGCGTTAGAAGTCATTTTATCTAAGTGCGGGTTGAATTGAAATTTATTATTAAAGTAGATCCCGAGATCTTTAACAAGAAATACTCTGTTCAAACAGGTGTCTCCCATAGAATAATCGAAGTGCATGGAATTTAATTTTCTAGTAATACTCAGAACACAACATTTGCTGATGTTAAAAAATAAATTATTGTTCAAGGACCATTGATAAATATTACTAAGATCAGATTGCAACTCAAGATAATCATTGGTCGATGAAATCTTATGAAAAATTTTAAAGTCGTCTGCACACACACATACATGTCAAATGACAGTGATATCTGTCAATCAGCATTTTCTTAATATAGTAGCGGTTTCCATGGTTATAGCAGAGCTAACTGTTTTATGAAATTTAATTTCTTTATAATTTTTCAACTCCTTACGTGCATTCACAAATGAAAATTAGGTTTAGGATTTTTGTTTAGGTATAAGTAAATCATTCATAAATGTAAGTTTAAATTACCTGAAAATTAGTTTTGATATGTACAGATATCTGTGTAAATGCTTCAAAAACAAGATTAAAATATCGGTAGAGCAATACTCAACAAGACACCTATGCGCCATGAAACTGTCATTCGTTTGGCATTATGGTTTATATTTCAGCAATTAAGTTATGACAGCCTCCATGTTCTTCTCGCATTTGTTTAAAAAGCCGAATCCACCAAGTGGATACTAAATAAAGATGGGTGTATATATCTATATCATTTCAGACTCGTTCTCATTGGTGAAGTTTGTGACTTCAAACTAAATTATAAACCTAAAGTTTGGACCTTGCAATGTTTAGCTTTATGATTTGGATTTAGAGATTCTAAATTCTAAAGGGTGAATGGAGTCATTACATAATATACGGCCAAAGTCTTTAAATCTAAAGTATAAACCATAAAACTAAACCTAATTTTCATTTGTGAATGCACCTTTAATCTATTGAATATGAAGTACAAAATGTTATCAAATCGTATAGAGAATAAAATATTCTTCAATATTTATAATAACAGTAAATATGGAAAAATTATATTTACCAGTGATTTTAAAAAAAAACTGTTAAAATCTTAAAATTAGGGTACTGCCAGTTGAGCAATTATAACCAAAATCTAATCATCTCTTCACATGGATGTAAAGAAAAAATAAAAATAAATAAATATATCACGGCGTATTACCCCTTGCTTGGTATGCCAAGAAAAGGAATACGAACGAAATATAATTCTTTGAATTGTAGTATTTGAGTTATCGGATCCGAAAAAATCGTCACATACCTACGTACATACATACAGAAATCATCGTAAAAATAGTAAAGTCTTATTCCAGGGACACTAAAACGTGCTTATTCATCAAAAACTCATCACCGAATTTTTTGACCAAAGACAATACCTTCCTTACCTAAAGGTGACGGAAGATAAAAACTAGGAATACTATAAATTCATCACAGAACAATATGAAAGAAAAATCTGATGTGTCCAACACAATTCCTCCCGCCATTTAATTTTTATTAATTTAAATACATACAGTAAAATTATTGAAAGATGTCCGATCACGGTCACCTATATCATGAACTAATTGACAAATTGGCATATATTTATGTCTCACACAAGAAGCGAATGCGATAAGGATGGATATAGTACGCTTGTCTTTCAAAAAATTATATTGTTTCGACCAAGTTAGGACATTCCATTTTAAAACGATGCTCGTTGTTGACCATACTTTCGCTGTAACGTAAGTTTATTTATTAATTCAGATATATTACCTTTATTCATAGCCGTACGAATAACATTATTAAGTATCTTATTTTTCATATATTTGGTTTTACATTTGGTAAAAAAACTTACCAGTGGACTTAGTTTTGAATTTTGCTGAGGATATTATTCATGTGACGATTAATAAAATCCTTAAAACTATACGACTTTAAAAGTGAAAGATTGTTCAGCCATCGAGAGGAAAGCAGCCAATAGCATAATTGGTAGAGCACTAACCCGGAAAGGTAGGTGTCTCGGGTTCGAATCCCGATGACTGACAATTTTTCACAATTTATTTCACATAAGTAATAAAATTTTGTGTTTATATTTATATTCAAAATAGAAGAAACAATTTTGAAAGTGCCAGTATTTTTATTATTTCAGTTTTATGTCAATTAATTGGAAATGTGTCAATATAATAATAGGGTATCAATAAAAATGTCGATATTATTGGCATATAACATGGAATTTTCAGTAAAATTGTCAATCTTTTTTATACCCGCTCTATATTTGAAAATTTTATAGAGCTGTATTTCTTCCTATAATGATAAAATTTAGATTAATTTGAGAGAAATTGTATTATCAATTAGAGAAAACATAAAAGGAGAAAAGTAACGAAAGTGTTTGCGAGGTCCATAAATATTAATTTACAGTTGATAGTCCCGCTATTTATAATATTCTGAATATTAACTAACTATTGTTAATGATTCTTCTGGCATAGATTCTCGCGTTTCGCTTTTAGTTTCAGCAGTGTATAAATGACCGTCTTTGAGATATAGCCCAAAAATGGAAAACTGAAAAAATCGCAAGGGTGACATATTATTTTAGAATACCACTCCTCCTTTCGTGGCAATACAATATATTCGATAATACCTGTACAAACTCGTGATATTTTACGGAAATATCTAAACGACTCGTTAAATTTGAGAGTAGATGACAAAAAAATAATAAACAAAAATTGTAAAATGTGCACTAGTTTTAACTGATTTATTGAACTAATTTTAATTGATAATTGCACTAGTTTTAAGTGAAATATTGCTATCGAAGTGTCTGCTTATTTGAAAGTAATTTATTTGCAGTTTTTATATTAAGTCTACAAGTGTACTGAATAGAAGGTATGCATATAATTGAAATTAAAAATATCGCTATTGCGTGTTATAAAAATTAGAATAACTTTTATTTTGCAAATTTATATCGGTAATAAAATTAAGTAGGTAACAGAATAATTAAAGCATACTTGAATAAATAAATACTTGAGATTCTTTAGCAGAGCGCCGTGCGTTGATCGCAGAAATATATTTTGAATATCGAACAAACATAATTCACGTTCGAACAGCTGACCTGTTTGGAGCAAATTACCGTAATTACGTTTTTAAAATATGGCTGTGTCATAAATATTCGTGGCCTGCTAAACTTATTAAGATATATGCACTTTAAAGTATCTCAGAGTCAGACGTGTTGTTTTCAAGAGATCCATCGATTGTTATTGATTAATAGCACCAGGGAAGTTAAACTGCAATATCCGACTCCCACATAGACAGAATAAATAGTGGGAATCTCAAGTGAAATTAATAGAAAAGCGGAGAGAATTTTTTCAATGATCGTTTGACACGTGATCTCATCACGGACGTAACTAGAATGTAACAATTTTTCTCTGTTTCGGAATTAGAATGTCACATTCTAGCACGCGTATTGATGTTGGAAGGAGCTTCATTCTTAAACGATTTTTGGTGATATTTTGTTATTTGAGATTGGAATGACTGCAATAAATACACAAATCACTCTCGCCAACTTCATAATTCTACAAAAATTTGCTTTAATGAAAATTGCCAATATATTAGATAAGAATTAAACTGGATGTTAGATGCGATTCGAACAACAGTTTTAACTTTTAGTTAGCTCTAACCAAAGGTAATAAGAACAATTTTGCAACATAACCGTTGGTTATCACTAGCTGTCACTTTAACTAGAGTGTTTCTATATCCTGAACGATTTTATTATCTTGTCTATTCCACCGATGAATTTAATTGATTCAATAAAGAGTCACCAGGTTTTGAAACAAAACCAATTTTGATTTAACCCTTTTTGCGATGTTTTTCCCTAGGTATAAAATTTCATGGGTTCATTTATTTTACAAAATACTGATCTATAATGTAAAAAACCTGATATGGTCAGCATATAACCTCTCGCCAGATATTTTTTCTTTTTCTTTATATTCGTCATTTTTTCGCCAATTCCTTTTATATACTTTTTTACGTATATTATTTTGCGTTGTTGACTTTATTTTATTTTCATAATAAATAAAATAAATAAATAAATAAATAAATAAATACATCATCACGGCTTATTACCCATTGCTGGGTGTGCCAATATGCTTTTTTCACAGATATCGGTAATATTTGCACCGTGCGGGCGCTTACCAGCCGTCACCTCACGGCCATTTATTGCTGGCGTGGAGAGTGCACCACAGGGGTCAATTTAAAATTCGAAATATTTGGCGTCAGTCGGGATTGAACCCGGTTCCCCAGATTCGCGACCTGACACTCAGGCACGCGGCCACGAGACCCCATTTTCATAATGATGTACAAATATTTTTGACAGTGACATATAAATATTTTTGACAGTGACATTTATGTGTCAATTACAAACATTTGAATTTCTTGCCTAGAAGTAGTTTGATCTGAGATTTATTACATCAAATTATTTTATATGCATTTCTTTATCTCTAAATCTATAGCAGATATAATAATGAATTTATATTTATCGAATACGGAATTTAACGTTCTTTAATAAGTATTTACATAAATGTTCGATGAATAATATTCATATGATTTTTTTTCTTGTAACTACTACTTCCGGTTGTCCAATTGTTACCAAAACTTAATCAACTCTTCCCATTATTGTTGATTGAGGATTCCGTAGTTAAAAATGTCCCAAGTCTTATAGTATTTGAGAAATCGTGGATCCAACACACACACACGCACACACACACACACACACACACACACACACACACACACACACACATATATATATATATATATATATATATATATATATATACACTTCATCGTAAAATGTTATAATCGGAATCTAGGGACCTTAAAACGTGCTTATTCACTAAAATCTGAATATGCGATTTTTACCATGAATTTAATACCTCTCTTAGCGAGAGGTAAAAATATATTGATCAAATAAATATAAACTTTCATATTTTATTTTAGTTGCCAATAAAAACTTGTGTAATACAGAATGTAACTATTATCGTGATTCTTATTATTACCTTATAATATTTTAATGTGCATGCATTCATAGTTGACCGTTTCTTTTATTGAACAAATCCTGCAAGTATCGCTGGTTCACTTGTATTACCCGATTATATGCTAGCCATTGTTATTTTCAATTATTTGTTATTATTATCGTTTTAATATATTTTAATAAAATATTAAAATTAATTATGATTTCATTGTCAAAAACCGAACTCTGTCTCCACTAAGCTACCCGAGCCCTTTTAGCGTTCAAGCCACTCTTTTCAGCGACGCTATAATAGCGTCCTTCACATCTCCTGTGCTGTGTTATCGACCAATCGATTGGCGCCCGAGAAACCCGTTTTGACAGCAACGAGTGAAGTTGACAGAATGACCATTTTGCCTTCACAAAATGGCGCCCGAGCAGGGACTGTTGACAGGCCAGTTGACGCTTCATTTTGCCATTACAATCTTTAATTCATTCTTTCCACAATTTCTTTGATTTAGTGTTACCTACTTATTTTAGAATCATATGATCCCAGAAAACTCATAATCGACCTCTTTCCGATAGGTAAGCATTGCAATGTAAAACTTTCATCTTTGTGTCTATTCAATTTTGAACATTTTGAATTACAATTAGAAATCTTCTCAACAAGACAAGAAAACATATTTGTAAATAAAATTAGCATCAAACTTACAAGTTACATCTTATTATATAATTATTTTAAATTTAAATGAAACGTGTACAAATTGTGTTACAAATTGTTTAACATTACAGGAAGTAAACCAAAAATGTTACAATATTTCATTGTGCAGTGAAATAGGAAAGCAATAAATCAATGTAAATATCAGTTACATCTAATATTAAAGAGTGGGATAAAACACGACGCCTGTATTACCTTAGCACGAAACTAAATAAAAAATCAAACCATGCCGAATTGCGTCGGTATCTTTGTCTTTTTGTTGCGTGGGAGTTCCGAAATAAATGTTGTGACTTCATTGTCCCCCGTTGACAATGCAAAAAATCCCGCCTTTTTCCACTAGGCCTACTTGATATTAACGGTACTAAACCCACGGGGCTTTCAATAAAATTGTCGTTGAAGAGCAAGAATGCAAAACTGATTTTATTAATATTATCATGGGTATTTTAAAATGTGCATATCATTATGTCTTCAACACCTATTGACATTTTTATATTTCCAAACCGGATCTGCTCAAACTTATTCAGTCTGGATAAGCGCGATTAGAGCATAAAATACGTGTAATGTGCATAAGACTGTAAAAGCTGTCAGCCTAGGGGCTTCTTACCACATTGCAAACATTTTTATGCTACGTTTTATAAGGGCATTAATGATGATAATTTGACAATTATTTTTCATAAATTTTATTCTACTACCAGTAACGAGACATCGTATTTTCGCTCCCTTGTAAAAAGGATATAAAACGCGTGACATTTTGATTATAAATTGAAAATTATTTATCAAAATCCAATACATCAGAATATATACTTGTTTTCAAAATATTAAATTTTGTTTTGCCAGGTACAATAGATGTAAAACTAAAATTAGAAAATTAAACATTTTTACCTCTCGCCATTGAAAATATAGGGATCATGATATGAAACGTATACCGAGATTTTAGTAAATAAACATGTTTTAAAATCCGTGGAAACAAATTTTATCATTTTTACCTCCCGCTACCCTATAGGGATCGTGCTAAAAATCGCATATCAAGATTTTGGTAAATGAGCACGTTTTAAGGTACCTAGAATCCAATTTTAATATTTTCACGATGATGTCTGTATATATATATATATATATATATATATATATATGTGTGTGTGTGTGTGTGTGTGTGTGTGTGTGTGTGTGTGTGTCCGTATGTATGTGTGAATCCTCCACTCTAACTCAAATACTATCATTCAGAAAATTTTGAAACCTTGTATTTCGAAATTTTTCTGCCATTAGATTTTAGCTTAAAACAGTTTTTCTTCGAAAAATATCTTTAAATGTTATTTTTTGAGATTAATGTTATTATAAAATTAAAGAAGAAAGAAGAAATTTTCTATAGATTTACATTAATACCTTTTATATATATTTTATGGATAAATTTATCAAATTATCTGTATTTTAAATCCCAGATCTACGCTTTAAACAAACTAAACGCAGTTATTCAAATGTATGTAAATGGCAGATGATAAATGTTACTATCAAAAAACTAATCAGTTCAAAATAATATTAGTAATGTTTTAAAAAGAAAAAACTAAATAGAACAATAAAAAAGGAATTCAATACAGTTTCCAGCATAAATAAATATGTAGGTATGTATTTAGATTAAGGGCCGGTATTTCCACCTTCGGATAAAGTGCTAGATAACTTGTCTGTCGGATAAATGAACAATATCGCATCAAAAAATGACATTCAATATAATTTACCTCATTTATGCTCTTATTTCGATGCGATATTTTATCATTTATCTGACGGATAAAAATTAACGATTCACAAAAATGTTTAAGCTAATCCTCATTTTTGGATTCGTGAATTCTATTCTATCCCGGTATTTAAAATTAATCTTGATTTTATTATAGCTCCGGTGCCTCAATGGTTAGAGCAACGCCTCATGTCATGAGTGCCCTCGGGGCTCTGGGTTCGAATTCCACTAAGGCATGGATGTGTATGAATGTGAACCCACTCTGTAATTGGGATTTAATCCTGTTGAGGGGTTTAAAAAAAGGTAGTTACTTGGATTAGACTAGACTATATTTTAAGAAATAAACTGTCAAAATTAGAGTAAAATTCGCTAATCCAAAAATAAGGATTTACTTAATCTTTTTTTGTGACTCGGGCTGTAAATGGCGGGAGGTATTGACCGCACCAGATTTTTATACTAAGGTATTAAAATAGAACACTAGTTTCATTTTAAGAATGATGATAGGTCTTGTTGCATCTAGTCATCCAATAAACTTTAATACCTATTATTTTCTCAACACTTTCGATCTATAATAAACTTTCAATAAATAAATACATCATTACCATTTACTCCTTCATACAAACTACGCTTACCTTACCTTATAAAGACGCTAGAATTATTCTTGGTCGAGAAATCAAACAATTACCTTAATAAATAAAAGCTCCTGATACATGGATTTCTGCAACCCACAGTGGAAAGGCCACGATGATGGCGATAAATTTTGCGAAACTGGCCTCTTGTGTTTAAATGATCTACAACTGCAGAAAAAATTAAAGAGCAATTTGCCAGTAATAAATATCACGTGTTGTAAACAAAAGTGGATTGCCATAACGAACTTTGGTGTTATAAATTATTACTTTCTGTATTGTAGTGTAATGTAGTATAGTGGTTCGGGGGAGATATTTTTTGAAATTAGTCCTGGAATGAAAAATAATCGATTTGTTAGATGAAAAAAACTAACTAAAACTATTATAATTACCCCTTAACCTTAAAATTAATTTTAACAAAAACTAGATACGTATTTCGAGAACTAAGTTCTCATCATCAGTAATACAACAAGTGAAAAGTTAAACAGAGTAGTCAAGATTACTCAACATGTCAACCATGCCAGAGGTCCTAACAATTCTAAAAAACTAAGTAAATGTTAGATGAAAGATCTAAGTAAATGTGAAGTCAAAACTGTCAAAAGTCAAAATTAATTCTAGTCAGTAATGTTCTACGCATTCTATGCTGCTATGCCAATAGTGTCAGTATTAAATCTAATTAAATTTACAGTAAATTCGAATGTACTTGATCGCTTTAAATTTTTCTGGTGTTAACAGTCAAGATTTAGGATTTATTTAAATCCGATTTTATGAGTACAACCAGGTATAATATCTGGCGAGAGGTTATGTGTTGGCCACAACAGTTTTTTTGAGTATAAGGATGGTGTGATTTAAAAAAGGGTCGAAATTTTTAAAAAATTAAAAATTCTGAAAATTTGTATTTAAGTAGTTTAAAGGGTGTAGATTTAAGATTTTAAAACCACAAGTCGATATCTCTTTTCGGGTCCGAGATATTCGTCCTCAAAACTTTGCTCAAAAATGCCCATTTTTGGGTCATATCCCAAATATGGTCAATTATACACCGCTGGCGATATCACCATTAGATTCTACGAGTAAAACTACATAAGCATACCAATTTTCATAATTTTTGAACAACTATTGCAATCTCCAGAAGCAAAAGTCTGAAATTGGCCAAAAATCGCAAAAAATCTAAGGTGTACCCCTTGCGATTTTTTCAGTTTTTGACGATTTTAAAGAATGTTTAATAATAAATGTATCCGTTGGAATATTTTGATGAAAATTGGTATACTTATGTTTTTTGGTACGAGGGATTTACTGGTGAGGTCGTTGAAGGTGTACCGCACACCCTTTTTTGGGTATGGGGGTGGTGTGGTTTAAAAAAGGGTCGAAATTTTTAAGAAATTCAAAATTCTGATAATTTGTATTTAAGTAGTTTGAAGGGTGTAGATTTAAGATTTTAAAACCACAGGTCGATATCTCTTTTCGTGTCCAAGATATTCAGCCTCAAAACTTTGCTCAAAAATGCCCATTTTTGGGTCATATCCCAAAAATGGTCAATTATACACCCCTGGCGATATCACCATTAGATTCTACGAGCAAAATTACATAAGCATACCAATTTTCATAATGTTTGAACAACTATTACAATCTCCAGAAGGAAAAGTCTGAAAATGGCCAAAAATCGCAAAAATCTAAGGTGTACCCCTTGCGATTTTTTCAGTTTTTGACGATTTTAAAGAATGTTTAATAATTAATGTATCCGTTGGAATATTTTGATGAAAATTGGTATACTTATGGTTTTTGGTACGAGGAATTTACTGGTGAGGTCGTTGAAGGTGTACCGCACACCCATTTTTGGGTATGAGAGTAGTGTGGTTTAAAAAAAGTCGAAATTTTAAAAAAATTAAATATTCTGAAAATTTGTATTTAAGTAGTTTGAAGGGTGTAGATTTAAGATTTTAAAACCACAGGTCGATATCTCTTTTCCTTTTCGAGATATTCGATATTTTTTACAAAAAAGTGAATACACCCTTTCTCTCGGTTATTATTGCAGATACACATATTACTTATATGGAATGGAACTTAATACAGTTTCCAGCATAAGTACATATTTAAGTATGTATATTTAAATTAACAAAAATCTAATAGCGGGAGGTATAGTGTTGGCCACATCAATTTTTTAAAAATATATCCCTGAATCCTGTTGCTAAGGTCATTTTAAATGCCTCCTGGTGTTGAGTATAATTCTAATCTTCTGTAACGGAATACATAAAGGTCAGTTTTCTTTCATATCAAATATAGGGAAAGGGAACTTTCATTTTGAGAACCCTACTTTATATGTTTTGAGCATCTTATTTATGATTTTGATGGCCTCGTCCAAATAGGAAGTAAATAAGAAGGGGCTGAGTATGCATCCTTGTTTTAGGCCTATTTCGGACGCAAAAGGTAGGGATTCCTTGTTCCTGGTTCTATCACAATTTTCATTTCCTATGTACAGTTTATGAGGTCTATTTTCTGTTTTTCGATTCCTCTTGTCTCTACATTTTCAAACTCTGATACATGCATTTCGGCAACGGTGATAAATTTCACGAAATAGTTCTCTTCAGCCGTATGCATAAATTTGTTAGTGGTCACTAAGATCATTTTAAAAAGTCACTAAGCAAAACCTTATGTATAGTGACATTTAGTAGGATTTAAATTGTTAGTTGGCAACTAAGTGTTAATAACCAACTGACGCATGTTTAAGACACTTTAAGGTAAACCTCTAAACAACGGTTTTAGTAGTTATAAAAAAGTAGTTGTAGTGGTGTTAAAAATAAATTATGAGAAACAATACCAAGAAGCAAGAATTGCAGCTTTAAGCGAAAAACGAAAATAGTTGTAAAGAGTGTCAATATTTAAATTTATTTAGTATTTATCAATAAATTTGTACATGTAAAGGAATAATTTATTCACATTTTAGTTCACATTTTGTTTGTCTTTAGCTTTGTTCTACATGTAACTATAAGTAATTTGTTAACACTTTAGTTTTTTGCATTATATTTGTTTTTCAATATATTGCCTTCGAAGGATGCCTCTCAGGAATGTTGCCATCGCCTTCTTTATCTTCATCATCTGCGAATTCTTGATCAGGCTCTTCGATTTTTTCATTATCACAAATGTTATGCAAAACAGCCACTGCAATTATTGTCGTTTCTATATGAAGTTGTAGTCCATTGCATCAAAATTTATTTTTCATTATTCCAAACAGTCTTCCTACAACATTCCTCGTTCGGATGTGCGCTCGATTGTAACGCCGTTCTGCATGTGACCGGATTCAATAAGGGTGTTAATAGGTATCTTGAATGTGGGATTGGTAACTATTATCTGCCACTTATTTCACCATTATTAGATTTTAGTAAACCTTACGACAAGGGTACAATTTGTCATTGATTCCAATAAATTCTTGTATTGCTTCTATTTCTTCCACCTACTCGTGTATATTCAACATGCCCTCTTCCATTTTACTTTGTTTAGTTCTATATATAAAATGCCTGACTATTCAAATTAAAATGTAACAATCCGTTTAAAAACATACTCCGTGATATATGTGATGACAGCACTTGATAACTGTATATCCACTTATAACCACTATTTTTTAATTTATATAACCTAATATAACTGGTCTAATCAACTAAAAATTAAAATCTAATAATAAGAACGCTATAATAATATACGAAGTGATGTACTACCTCAAAACTTATAGAACTGACAGCTGTCAGCTTAATAAACAACCAAATTTTACAATGCTGCCAGGTTAAATAGAATGCAAGTTGGCTATTTAGTAGTGACCAGTAAAAGTACAACTATGCATACTATCCCGCTAATAGCATTTTATATGATGTTACTGGCCACTACGTAAAATGCTCCTAAAACCATTTTAAGCTTGCACTTATGCATACGGCTGCTTGTGTTTCAACGATCTACATCTGCAGAAAAAATTAAAGAGCAATTTTCCAGTAATAAATATTAAGAAAGTTTAAGAATTAACCAGAAGAGCGTAACGTGGAAAATAATTTCGGCACTTTCTAATTCTCTGTCAGGACTCGAATCCTGTTGTCTTATTTTCTCACGTGTACTAAACAAAAGCGGAGTGCATTAACGAACTTCGGTGTTATGGACTATTAAAGGGCCATAAAAATTTACGTGTAAATTCAAGTGAGTTTTATTCGGCATTAAATTGAACCCGCCTTTCGGTAATGCAATGTTAAGCGGAACAGATTGTATTTATAGAATTCATTGTTACAGGACAGTCGGGTTTTGCGATTACGCTGATACCTTTATTTTATAGGCGCATTAGTGACACCTCATAAATATGACATTGATCCTTGCAACTTATGCGCAAATATTTATTACTCCATTACGTGCAAGATAAAATAATATAGGTTACTTATAAATGTCGCAAGTAATGAAAAATATCTGCGTTTATTATAATCTACATGACAATGGAACCTATTTTTTATAATAAATATATCTTACTGACTTACTGAGTTATAAGCAGTATATCGGTTTTTAAATATAGCTATTTCGAGTTTATTATTTTTTTTTCATTTTAAAAATACTACTATATTTTTATAAATTTTGTTACTTAATCATTTTTTATTCATATTACAATATTTGAAATATTAATATTTTTTAAGCCTTTAATACATTCCTTAAATATTAATATAGTTAGTCGCATTAGTTGACATTCGTTACCCACAATTGTCAAACGTTCCGATTTCCTTGTGAAACGTAGTTAATTTTGTCAACTGCCTTTAGAGTTATGATTTTCTATGACTAAAAAAGACAGTTAGGATACCAGCAAAGCCATAAAAATTTGATAGCAGCTTTTGGCGATACTGCCCCTTCATTATCCGCTGTTAGTCATTGGTTCCGCTAATTTCGAAGAGGGCGAGAGCTGATAGAAGACGAAGCAAGACCTGGAAGACCTGCGGATGCTGCCTGTTCATAAAATGTTGATCGCGTGGCAAGCTTGATTCAGTCCAATCGAAATATTACTTATAGGGTGATTCAGGAGGAAGTGAAGATAGGATCCTCGACGGTGAATACCATTTTGCATAAACACCTTGGGGTAAGAAAGATAGGAAGCCGTTGGATACCGCATTTGCTCTCAGAAAGTCAAAAATAGGATCGAGTAGACTGGTGTAAATTTATGTTGCAAAAATTTAACGGAGGAGCTTCCAAGCAAGTGGCATACATTGTAACAGCTAACGAATCTTGGATATACAGTTACGACTCTGAAACTAAACAGCTGTCTAGTGTTTGGGTATTCGAAGATGAAGACTTACCCACAAAAGTAATTCGTGGCAGAAGCGTCAATAAGAAAATGATTGTTGTTTTTTCCGCCGAATTGGTCCTGTTGCTGTTATTCCACTTGAAGATCGCAAAATTGTTAATTCTAAATGGTACTGTGTACCACAGATGTTTGCAAAATTATAAACAGGTCGCCAAAGGACCGGTTTGCGTAACATCTTAGTCTATCATGACAACGCATCCTCCCACACTGCTGCCAGAACATTGGATTCTTTAAAAGATTCGGGAGTTCAATTGGTAACTCCTCCGTATAGCCCAGTTCTGGCGCCGTGCGATTTTTTTTTTTGTTTCCAACTGTTAAAAAAGTGATGCAAGGTAAAAGATTTTCCAGCGCAGATGCAGCAGTTACAGAATATCAAAGAATTTGGAGAACCTTTCAGACAATGAATTGAATGTTTTAAAAAGCGGTTTCAAAGAATGCACAAGTGTATTAGTCTGAATGGAGAATATTTTGAAAAACAAGAAAGATTTCTTGTTTAAAATGCAACGGTCTTTTAATAACTAACAATTTTCAGCGCAGCCCTCGTATTTGAAACTTTTTTTTGACTTATTAGAGGAATAGTTATTATAATATGTGTTAAAAGTAACATTTTATTATGTGAGAAGAAAGTTTGGAACACGACGCGAAAAAAATACAAATAAAAATGCGTTACAAAATTCAATAAACGTATGTCTCTACATACAAGTTCGGGCATGCTTCATATCTTCTGTTGCACTGACCTATTTACTGGTAGATGAACGACTATCAAAGACATATGTTATTTTGGCTTGCACAAGCATTTTAATTTCTAATAATTTTCTTACTTTACCTTTTCTAGGAGTTTAAACTGTGGAAATATATTACTGAATAAACGAACTATCGAATTCTTAATGAGAGCTGCTTAATTTTTTTTGCAAAATATCTTTTTTTGCTGTAAAATTAATGCCTATACTAGAAAATTCAAACTATTATTTCGCGCCAAAGGTAAATTCTAACCTCACTTTTCTAAACTACGTTCGGAAATTAACTCTAAGTTAACTGCACACGTTAGAATATTTAAGAGTTAACTTCATCATTACCATAATACTGCGTTCGAAAATTCATGTTACTTTATTCAAATTTAACTATTCAGAGGCTAAATTAGGTAGATGTACTATCATTATTTAGGTGCTTATAGTCATTGGAATCAGTGGTGTTTTCAGTATTTGACTACACAAAACTCTAAATCGTTCGCAGAATGAGTTTACTGGAACTCAATGTTCACGCCCCTTACCTAAATCTAACTTCATAGTAAATTTGCGAACGTATACTCCTGGTCTATTGCAATGAATAAAATATCGTTTAAAATTGTTTTGCTTCTTTTGTATACCTAATTCGATTTAGTATTCTTGTCTTGAAACCAGCTTGCACGTTTGCCAAAAAAGGTATAATGCCCTTCACGAAATTGAAAAGTTTGCCCTGCTTTGTTTGTGGGTATTGAGTAATTAACTGCAAGATCATATTTCGTTTGTGCGAAACAATGGAACGTCGACGTTTCAATATTGAGGCCACACCGCACGTGGCCCAGCAACTCCGCATCCGACGTTGTTTTGTTTTGCGAATTTGTCCGGCTCTCGCAATTGGTTGGCTGAGCATCAGCTCCTGTGATCTTTGTATTACTCATTTCGAGATAATTCGCCAATTTTACGTGGGCTTTCTGACGGATTTAATTGCAGCTTCGACCCACTTCCGTGCTCGAAAGTTTCATGGATCACTTGATGCGAAATTTATTTGATTTATCTCTCTTACGCGTTGTAATCCTAGCTTGAGAACATCTTTCTAGTGGTTTTTAACGCAAAATAAGATAAATGAACTTGAGTAGGAGTTGGTATCAGTATCTCGTTACTTAATAAATTTCAGTAAGTCGCATATGAAAGTGTTTTATTCAACATGTAATAAAGACTTTAATCGTTGAATTATTGACTGACATGATATATGGTGCTCTTTCGTTGTGACTATTAAACATGATGCAATTTCATTACTCCTGTAGTTCATTGATAGATCACTTGGAGTGTGAAAGTATTGTTGAAACCCCAGTTCTTGCTAATAATATCCACATTAAACACATAATTTATGCCGTTTCCCTGTGGGGGATTTGCACTTATTGTTAGTTAGGTGTTGACATATAAGGTGCACTTATTAATAAAAAATAACTCTAGTTAGACCTTTATACTCGTTCATATCCTGTGATTTTAATTTGTAACTGCAAATTGCAATTTTATTCTATCTTCAAGATATTATTGAGAATAAAACACGACCCCTGTGGTGCACTCTCCACGCCAGCAATGAGTGCCCGTGAGGTGACGCCTGGTAAACGCCCACACGGTACGAATATATGTCATCATCATTACCGAATTCTGTGTACAAAACAGATGGCACACCCAGCAATGGCCGTGATAATATATTTATTTATTTATTTATACATTTATAAAACACGAGACACATTTGTGAAAAGGAAGTTTGGATGGCGACGCGTAATGGAATGACCTAACTCTTCGAACAAAATATTCGACAATTATTAAAAGAGTTCTTAATAATTTTTTTTCTATTTTGCGCTTTTTAAATAACAGTAATTTACGTAACAAGGCCTGAAAGTGATACTTGAAAACTTGTGAGCCCAATAAAGACACTTTCAGGTCATGTTATTGGCTACAATATTTTTTCGTTGTCCTGAAAAAAAGAACAAATAATAATCTATAGATATGCATTATTTTATATTTTATTATTGTAACGTTTTTATTTATTTGGGTAAAGTGTAACGATTTGACAATTATTATTAATTAAAATAAGTGTTTATTAAACTATAATGAAAATTACTATTACTTATATTAAGCAATTATTAAATCTAATTAAGACTAAAACTATAATTAACTAGATAACACTAACACTGTTTATTTATTTAACCAATTAACACCACTATTTATTTCCACTATATTACTAATTATTTATTTTACTACGCGTTCCAATCTTAGACTGCCGGTCTGTTGCAGACTCTTGTAGACTGTTTACGCGATATTTATATCACTATATACTTATATCAAGTTCAACTGTCCGCCTACCGACAACCACAGCGTCTATATACTGAACTGACTCAACAGCGTCTGTATATTCAACTGCTCGGACAGAAGCCACACCTTTCACCTCACTGTCTGTCTATTTCTGTAACTAACTTTCTCCTTCCATAGCCTCAGTATCACCAACTATCCGTATGCCACAATTCTTCAACACCAATGCCGAGTACGTAAATGGTGGTATACTTTCCAACACAGCACAAATAGTAATGACGTATGTCGTAGAGTTACGGACACGTAATTATCTACTACACTGCCCTCTGTACTAATGTTAATCCAGTGACGATGGCATTTATATCAAATTATTATTGTATAGTTTATGTCAAGCCTTTATTTTTGTTTTATGCCAAAACATCTCCCGAAGAAGATAAAACTTTGAGAAAAGCATTATTTAAAAAGAAACAAAATTTTCAAATAAATTACAATAATTTCTTCATTTAAAATCTATCCATAAATATTTTGCCTATGTGTACGGAATGCAGTGAAGTTATCTGCAAGTAATATTATATCAGACGAGTCATATATGACATTGAATATTCATCTTTCGTGAATAATACTATACTTCATATCACGTAATAAAATAGCATTGGTTTAGATAGGGATATAAATTCTGAATTCTGCCCTTGGCTGATTGCTTCTTCCTTCTTTCCATTTTACAATAAGGTAGAAATATATGATTTCGAAATTTTCTGAATAATAGTACTTATTTGAGCTGAGCGTTAAGAGGATCCAGACACACAAAGCATACAAATGCAAATTTGCAATATTCATTGTCAAGAAATCATGATTTCTTAACAAGAATCTTGATGATATGTTCTTATCTTGTCTTGGGAAATAAAAAATACTCCTTGTCTTGGTCTTGTCTTGATTTCAAGACAAGATCAAGAGTATATCTTGATTTTTGTGAAACACTAATTCTAACTTACAATCTTATGAATTACCCTGGTTTTATTTTTTTAATGATAGTGTATATTTTCTTGCAGAAGAATGGTTGTCTATACGAACATATCCGATGGGGTGAAGCTTTCGTGGTGGTGTATTCCGTAAGCGACAGACATAGTTTTCACGAAGCACATGAACTATTAGCTCAACTGGCGAAACTGAAGTTGCCTTCGTATTATACAACGTTACTACTAGGAAATAAAAGGGATCTCGACCATTCAAGGTAAGTAAGGAAACAAGTCAGACTTTTTTCAATACTTCAAATATAATTACTTATATTTAGCTTAAAGCGTATTCATTTAAGCTATAATTAAAATATGTAAATATTTTTCTAATTTGTGTTGAAAACACTCAAAAGTTGGCAGTTCACTGGACAGTAATGCCTATTTATAACCATGATAGTCTGTACTTTTTATGAGCCGGTAACAGTGTTTCTATATTTTTACGTAAGAAAATAACGTTGGTTTAGATAGGGATTTAAATTCTACCCTTTGATTGGTCAGAATGCAAACCTAGTTCACAAAAATGAAAAAAATATAACCTGTCAGTTATCAAGTAAAATCTCCAGAATGCAGCTTATTTTTTATTTTTATTTTACTTTATAAAAGTTAAATAGGTGTTAATATATGTACTGTTTTATATGCACACTTTTAATTTTACTTAAGGCTTTAAGTTGACCAACTTTCAACTTAAGACCGTTCAAGTAAAATAATTTCACAAATACGCACGAGCTCTACTTCACAAACCTAAGCGAGTAAAGAACAATATTGTTTATTATTAGAATCAAAAATATACTCATTTATATGAAAAAATAGAAACTTTATTCAAGAATAAAGTTGCAAAAAAAATGCTTGAAAAAGTATAGTGTCTATATTAAATGAAACTGGTTAGTATATTTACTTACTACACTACCTATGTAATAATATTTCTGTATGCACAAATTATTATATTTTTGTCCATTTTAACGTTTATCTATTTACATTTACGACTATTTATTAGAATAATCACATCTTCCCATGTGAATTGAAGGCTAAAATAGGTGCATAAAGTAAAATAAAAAGTAAACTGCATAACTCCACATTAAGTGATGTTTAACTAAGTTTTGTTGCAATTTTTACATATAAAAATATTTATTATTGATAAAAAGTTTGGTTTTTAAATTATTTGCTTAATGTATTTAAAAACGGTAGGCTTTCAAACGCCATGTACTATTTTCTTACGTTAAATGAAGTATAGGGGTATATGAAATTTAGTCGAAGAGAATTTTTTATTTTATTTTCGCAAAATTTTAACATTAGGTATCATTTCTAAAAGTTTCAAATCAATTTTATGTAATAACAATTTAAAGATTCCTATACTACATTGCATTTACAGAGAACAGAAAGACGACCTAGTTTCTGTAATATATTAAAGTGCACCAAAAAGTAAAATAAAAAACAATGAAGTACAACCGTATATTTTTACTGTTTTAGTCGTAAAATTTACTCCCGAAACCAATGGTAAAATACAAAAGGGTTTTCATTCAAAACAAGAAAATTGAGCACATATCCTGGGTCAAACCAAAAGTACCATGATATTTTTTATCCAACACTGACTGATAATATATACTTGTCACTATGGTTATTTGAAATAACTAATGTACAACATTAGTCACTCCGTGAAATAATATTTTAGAAGTCACAGAGGAATTATTACTGATTTTTGTTTTTTTTTATATAAATAAAAAGAAATTTTACAAAATTATTTTATTATTGAAATAATTTAACATTATGAAACTTATTTATTTAAATTAATATTAACATTTATTCGAAAATATGTTACTTATCTTTATACAATGACAGATGTCATGTAAGGCTGATGAAACGAAAAGGTGGAATGAGTTAGTGGTTACATGCTTCAGAATTAAATTCAAAGATGCTGCTTGTGCTTCTAAAGGTGCATTCACAAATGAAAATTAGGTTTATGCTTTTTGTTTAGGTTTAAGTAAGTCATTCATAAATGTAAGTTTAAATTACCTGAAAATTAGTTTTGATATGTACAGACATCTGTGTAAATGCTTCAAAAACAAGATTAAAATATCGGTAGAGCAGTATTCAACAAGACACCTGTGAGTTATGACAGTCTCCATATTCTTCTTGCATTTGTTTAAAAAGCCGAATCCACCAAGTAGATACTAAATAAAGATGAGTGTATATATCTATATCATTTCAAACTCGTTCTCATTGGTGAAGTTTGTGACGTCAAACTAAATCATAAACCTAAAGTTTGGACCTTGCAATGTTTAGCTTTATGATTTGGATTTAGAAACCCTAAATTCTGAAGTGTGAATGGAGTCATTATATAATATGCGGTCAAAGTCTTTAAATCTAAAGTATAAACCATAAATCTAAAGCTAATTTTCATTTGTGAATGCACCTTAAGTGAACACGTTTTAAAGGAAGATCCTCATTTTCACCCAATTTAATGTATTTTTCTTTCAAATAATTTCCAATGACAGACAATAATTATTACAGCAATTTTTTTCAATAACAATATAACAAAACCATAACAACCATGCAATGGCTACTTTGTAATTTAAAATACTACATCAATTGACTTGTCAGTGTCAAACGATGAATGAAAACATAAAAATTATTTAAGTTTTTAAAACAATGTTGGATAAAACGTTGTATTACATTCGTGTGGAATGTATATTAGTCACTAAAGAAAATTAGCCAATGGCCCTGCGGGCTACGTGGCTAAACTTTTTCTTTCGTGACTAATATGATACATTCCACACTCATATAATAAATAACTATTAACGACTGCCCTAATAAACAAATATATTTTATCTTCTCTAATACTCTTAAAATCACAGAGTGTAAAATATACAGACTGTCTCACAACTCGCACCCCAGAGCGAATGATGAAACACGAGACCGCATTCGGATGTGTAATTTCGAAGAAAAAAAATCTAGCTTAAAAGATATTCGAGAAAAGACTTCTTAAAATTGACCAATCAGAGACCTACACATTTAACGTGTGTTTGCCGTAATTTTACGTTACTAGGGTTTTATACAAATCAAATCTTCTTTAAAATATATGGGCGACTGTAGTTTTCAAAAAATGTCAGTCAAATTTGACAAGGTGAATAATGCAAATTTTTACCATGTATTCAGCCGCTGATTACTTAAAAATGATTATAATTTTTGGAGAATGTGGACGTAACGCCAAAGAGGCAGTACGAGTCTATTCGGAACGTTTTCCGGATAGAAATCTTGCTAGCCTAAATTTGTTGACAGTGAAAAGTCAACTCTAAAGTGTCAAAATTACAGTAAGTGAAACAAATTTTGTAACTCACTAGTAGTATTTTTAAAACCTAGCAACCAATTTTATTTTGTAATAATATCATCACACCTCAAGATATCCATCCGGGATTGGTGGATTAAAAAGTCTTGTAACTCCGTTACGCAAGCAGCCGCAAATTATTTTCTTCTATTTTTTGGCAACCTATTGTCGTCGGCAAGTGTTAGTTTCGTCTGGGGCACAAGTTGTGAGACACTCTCTATAACAAAAGGTAGTTACATCATTCACATACATGATTATGAGTAATAGGCGTGATGTTCTATTTACTTATCTCTATTCATTAGTAATATTGGTTCCCATACATTTCGTTGTAACTGACATTTGGCGAAACAAGACATGAATATCAATAGTAATATCTTAATATGGGATGTATAGGTGTATCACAACTGAAGCAAATATAAGCTACATTATGTAAATTTATGAAACAATAACAATACAAAAGGTAGTTACAGCTAACCACCTTTCACGTATTTCATTTCACTACCAGTAGGTGTGTTACACAAGATGATCTAAATGAGAAGTCAGTTAGGTAACAATTCGCATCAGCTACTAGATTTAAATATCATCCACATCCTGTCAATAAGTAATGAACCGTTCAGCAGGAGCATCGGTAGCAAGTGGAGCTTATAAATATTAATGCAGATGCAGCCTCTGAAGAAGGAAAAAGGCGCACTGCACATACCAAGACGAAGTCCACATTCTAATGTCAGTGTTGGTGTCAGTGTAGGCCCACGCGTTGTGGTTGCGATTGGTGATATTTGCAGTAGTTCCTTGTTAAATCCACGATTGATTTGTGAAAGTGATAGAAGATTTACATATGTAAACAATAGTTTCTATATGTGAATATGAATTATTGATTATATTTTTGGATTTAAACTTTTCCCAAATCGTGACAGCTTTGACATATGATAATAACATAACAAAATACAATATTGATGAAGGATGAATGATATGGTTTTATAAAAATCTGGTGTGGCCAACACAATATCCCGCCATTTACAGCCCGAGTCACAAAAATTATTAAGTTAATCCTTATTTTTAGATTAGCGAATTTTACTCTAATGTTGACAGTTTATTTCTTAAAATATAGTCTAATCTAATCCAAGTAACTACCTGTTTTTAAATCCCTCAACAGGATTAAATCCCAATTACAGAGTGGGTTCACATTCACACACATCCTTGCCTTAGTGGGATTCGCACCCAGAGTCCCGAGGGCACTCATGACATGAGGCGTTGCTCTAACCATTGAGCCACCGGAGCTATAATAAAATGAAGATTAAATTTTAAATACCGGGATCGAATAGAATTCACCCGTGGAATTCACTAATCCACAAATGAGGATTAGCTTAAACATTTTTGTGAATCGTGAATTATCAATCTAAATACATACCTACATATTTACGTATGCTGGAAACTGTATTGAATTCCTTTTCTATAGTTCTATTTACTTTTTTCTTTTTAAAACGTTACCAATATTATTTTTAAATGATTAGTTCTTTAATAGTGACATTTATCTGTCAGTTACATACATTTGAATAACTGCGTTTTGTTTGTTTAAAACGTAGGCTCTGGGATTTAAATTATAGATAATTTTACAAATTTATCCATAAAATATGTAGAAAAAGTATCAATTTTGAGCCTCTAGTAAAGTGCCATTTCCGGTTATCCGATTTTCACCAAAATCTAAAGGGCTCTTTCCAATACAGAAAAAGTTCGAAATACAAGATTTCAAAATTTCCTGAATGAGAGTATTTGAGTTAGAGTGGAGGATCCACAAACATATACACACACACACGTACACACGACATCATCGTGAAAATGTTAAATTGGATTCTATGGACCTTAAAACGTCGTCATTTACCAAAATCTCGATATGCGATTTTTAGCACGATCCCTAAACCTCACCAAGGGTAGCGGGAGGTAATAAAAATTGGAAAATATTTTAGCAATGCATTGTTTATTCAGAAGAAAAGCAAAGGTTACTAGATACAGACAAATATGTAAATTTCGTTTTTGCAAAACATGTAAGTATGAATTAATTGTAGGTTTTGATTTGCACTTCTTTAGGGCACTTTTTTAATCTCTTTCGAATGACGATACTCATTTTTTATCACTACTGGATTTCCTACCTAACCTTACAATTACATGTTTGGTAATTATTGTTGTCCATTAAATAAACCGATAAGTTACATTTGTGCACTGCAATAGTCTGTGTTTCATTGGACAAAATTAAAAGTACCTATTTCAAATATTTCAAAAACAATGCTGTTAACAAAAACGGAAATAAAAAGTGGCCCGTTTTCTCCATACTTCTAGCATGACTCTCGTATGTGAAAACTGGCATGTTTTTCTGAAAAGACGGATTTCACACTCACTTCGACGCAAACTTGTATTATGTATCACACAATTTCTCTGTTTATAATATTGGAAAAAGGCTTATTGTTGGTTATATTTTAATTAAGAAATATTGAAACTCAAAATAGGTAAGCAATATATTTTTCTATCGATGTTTTCAACTCACGATTACTATGTCTGTAGTTTGACTTTCGTTTTCCTTTGTTATTTATAGTTCCACTTGAAAAACAAAATTAGTTTTGAAAGTTCAACATGTTAAAAAATTAGCCAACAAAAGACGCCATTAAAATATGTACCACGATCCACGATTTTCAAAACAGGACTCGATATATAACCTCACTTTCATCATTCCAACTTTCAGTCTCATAAACTTTTCTTTAAAAAAATAACCATCGACAACAATACCTCCAAAATGCAAGATATCGATCGGAGATATCGATTTGTATGCAAGTGCATCGATGACAATGGTTGGAAAGCTCATGCGTTTTCGCAGTGCGTAGGCGTCCGAGGCATACGCGAGCCGTATTTTACATTTACAATATTATTTTCATGACAGGGGGTCACAATTAAATGGCCGGGTTCAAAGAGCACGTGCGAATTTCTTATCCACCAACATTAATCATCCATCGCGAACAATACGACAGATCGTGAAAGAGAAGAGAAAAATCCAGAGCTATACTGATCAAAGCAGGCTTCAATGCGGCTACCTTACTTTCTTCTACATAATTCTTCTATTGTTTTATTGCTAACCGTGACATTTATTACGCAAAAATATGAAATACAAACTATCTAACATAAAACTGTTTTCAGTTGATTACTTTGTGCTAGATTAATGTTCGGTTTATAAACTCACTTCCGTACTTGTGATTATGATTTTGATTCATGGCTTTTGTAAATTTTATTGTCGGAAAGTAAATAAAGTGAATAAACAATATCCGTTATTACGTTTAAACAAAGAGTTTGTACTTTGAAAAGAATAAGTAGTTCGTATTTCAAAAAGTTATTGGTTTTACGCTTGGAATTCTCAATTGTTAGTAATTTCATTTAATAAGAACTTTTATCCAAAGACCAAGCGATGTTGAACTCAATGGTATATAATTCTCTTAAGAAAGGTGCGTTGCGATGACATAAAGTACACCATTCTTACTATTTATTAGGAGTATATTAACATTTAAAAATACTAAATATACGTATAATTAAGTACAAGTACTACATCTTGAGGATTAAATCGAACAGTATTTTTTATGCACAACTGCATTAAAAATTTTTGTTTACATCTTAGTCACCAGGGCAGAAACTGAAAGATTGCACCCTGCGGGCGGTAAAGTAGCATATGCGGACGGTAAAGTAGCATATGCGGGCGGTAAAGTAGAACAAGCCCAGCGACTGGTAAACAAAACATCAAAAATACATTTGGAAATATGTATAATCAACACTTTTATTTTTTTAATTGATATCAATGATGGTAAACATACACAAGCTTTTATTAGAAATAATAGAATTCCTTGAGGAATTTATTAAAATTAAAATTGTCCTCCAATACTCTAAACTTAACATTAAAAAAAATCACATAACCAAATAGTTAGCAAAGCAACGTTTTCTGGCACAGCCATCTGGCCACGTATATAATATTTTTAGATAACAGTAAAACCTTTAGCACGAAACGTTAAAAAGTAAAATAATTAGACGTTCTATATAATAAGACGGATTTTACAATCTGGTTAGGACATATGCATGAAATAATTAGAAACAAAGAATTTGTATCAAAGTATAGACCAATAAATTGGTTTCTACATTTCATAAAATTTATGAAAAAATAATACTGTCAAGAATTCTTTCATTTTTAGAAGTCCAAAAGGGACTGAGCCCAACATCCGCCTTAGTGATTTTTTTCGACCATGTTTACAATGCAGTTGACAAGAGCAATAATATATAAGGACTTTTTATAGATTTGTCAAAAGATTTTGATTGTGTAAATCACAGTACTATGATAGATATTTTAAATTTTTATAGCTTAAGAGATATATGTGCAGATCTGCTTTTGTCATATTTACAACACAAAAAACAAGTTGTGTTTTACGATAATAAAATTTCAGATTCTCAGACTGTTACACGTGGAGTACCTCAAGGCTCTATACTTGGCCCTATATTGTTCATTTTATATATTAATCGCATAAAAAAAGTTTTGGAATCGCATAACTTTGTTGCCTGTGCAGATGACGTAACTATTTTATTATCGGATCCTAATGAAATATCAAAAATAGTCACAAGTTTGTCGTCTTGGTTTGCTTCTTTAAATTTATCGTTAAATATTAGCAAATCTTCTGTTATGAGCTTCTCAAACAGTAAGAAAGATGCACAAATCTCATTTTTTTGTAATGGTTAACCGTTACCTCAATTTAATATGGGATCAGCATATTAATATCATGTATACTCTTGCTTTTTTATGTTATCTTATTAAGAGACTAAGGCTAATTTCTGATGTATTTACTGAAAAACTTTTTATTATGGTAAATTTCATTCCATAGTAAGTTACGGTATAATTTTCTGGGGGTGCTCTCCTATGGCAAAACGCATTTCTAAACTACAAACAACTGCAGTACGTAACATATATCAACTTGACAGAAGAGCAACTTGTAAAGATGTTTTTAAAAATGAAAATATTGTAAACATCCCTTGCCTTTATATTTACACTGTTATCTTATATATTTACAATAACAAAAATAATTTCACGATAAATAGTGATATACACAATCATGATACTCGCGGTAAAACAAACTTCACCGTTCCCAATATAAAATTAAACAACAAGAAATAATCCCAATTACTTCGGATTAAAATTTTACAATAATCTGCCGCAAAAATTAAAAGACATTAAATCGAAATTACAGTTTAAGCAAGGTTTAAAAATCTATCTTCTTAATAAATGTTACTATAACATAGACGAGTTTCTTAATGATAAGCCTTAATTTTTAATAAATACATGTTTTTCTAAATATTTTATTTTTATGTAATATATGACTTTTCTTATGCCATATACTTATTTTGGTCTCTGGAATAAATATTATTATTATTAATTATGTAAAATAGATTAATTCTACCAAAAATAAACCAATTATTTTCAATAAAATGAATACAAAACCTTAGAAAAAATAACATTAATTATAGACTTGCCACGTTTTTATAATATTGCGAACGAATTGCATAACATTGGAAACTAACTCGACATAAAAATTAGTGCATGTCTAAACATTTTTACAGTTTTTTGGCATTTATTCCAAAAGAAACATCTGTTACAAAATTAAAGCGTGTCACAAGTACATGTAATTGAAAAATAACACACTTTGGTGTTACATACGTACAGTAGCCATCAAAACCAAATTAGCTAACGAGCTAACCTGTGGTTAGTGTGGTGATTTTGACGCGCGGTCAGACACGTTAAGAGAATCTTTCAAGAAAGCTATAATAAATTTTCATAATTATGGCCCGATCAGAAAACTTATAGACACACTAACTGGTTTTTGTGATATGTGTAATATATTGCTTTTTAATACAACTATAAAAAGGTAATTGATTACAAGTGTGAACACGGAAAAATGTGTTTTGATAGTGAGATTTTTTTCGTTTGTTTTTTTAAAAGTTCGATAAACAAATCATTTTTACATGGCATGAAAGCGATAAAATAGAAAACAAAATTTATTTCTTAATAAATAACACCGATCTTTTATTGTAAACACTAGAAAATTTTCATTTTAGTCAGAAATGAATATCATGTTTTATTTTATTGAAGGAATAAACCTACATCTTTTTTGGTAGAATAGTATGTCAAAAAGATTCGTTTCCATTTTTCACTTATTCTCTAATAGGAATATGGTATTAATTCTTTAAATTTTTATTCAACCAAAAAGTTATAATTTATGTTATCAATCATGATTATACTTACGAACACTACGTATTTTTCAAAAATATGTAGGGTGCCTGTTTTTCGATCTTCATAAAGTCGGTAAAAAATTGTACAAACTTGCTCCGTTAGTAACGTATAGTCTTAAAGATTTGAGAAAATTTTTAGATACTGATAACTTTTCTAAAACTTTTTTACTTTTTAAACTAATTATTACAACAATTAACAATAAGTGTAACAATTAATATTTAACATTTCAATTATTGATAATGGACCATTATCTTCAATGGCCCTTAATTTTCTTCTAACTTGCCCCATCATCCTGAATCGATTTCTCGAATCTTTTGGTAAATGCGACGTCGTAATTGTTCTTCATTTGCAGCTTCCCATCGCTTGTCATACACTTTTCTGGTTAATGTTGACCAAAATTGTTCTATTGGTCGAGTTTAAGATACATTGGGAGGATTGTCCAATTTCGGAACAAAGTCTACGTCTCTAGTTATTCTGGCGTAATGAAATGAAGCTAGATCAGGCCAAAACATTATATCATCATTGGCGTGATGTCTATTTAAAAATTGAAGCAATTTCGAGAGGCATCTTTGAATATATAGTTGTGCAGTTAAGGCTTCTTCTCGAACACGACCAATGTACGGCTCCGAGATATATCCGGCTTCAGAAATGACACACCATACTAAAATTTTATCCCCAAATTTAGATTTACCTTTGAACTTGATATTGTCTGGTGTGTTTTCCATGTGATTAGTATAAAAACCATCGTTTCCTTTCATCTCTGTATGGGACAGAGTAAAATATTTCTCGTCATCCATCACAATAAGTTTATTGAGAAAATGAATGCGCCTTAACGCACGACAACATCTAGGGATTCTTTCTAATTGGGCCACGGTATATTTTTGTGCCTTTCTTCTTTTTCAAAACAACACGTCATTTCGAGAAAGTGTTCTAAAAACAGTGGTCTTCGAAACATTGAGTATTCTGCCTACAGTTTGTTGTGACAATCCAACTTTGTCTTTAACGGCTGCAATTAATCTTTGTTCTCTCATGTGGCTCAAAATTTTTGGTCGACCACGTTTGGGCAAATTAACAGGGTATACCTTCTTCACAATCTTTTATTGTCCGAAATTCACACTTGTGCGTTAGGTTAGGTTATGTTGTTATATTTACAGAAATGTGCAAGCCAAGAAAGCTGTTCGTTGTTTTATGAAATACCTAACCGTTTTATAAAACGACTCACCAGACTGTAAAATAAATGATGATTATGCAATTAGCATAATTTGAAAAAAGAGCCAATTATAATTACTCTAATGTTGTGATATGAACCACTTGATTATAACGAATTAATTTTTGAAGTGAATCATGAATGAAGTAAAGTCGTACTTTTGTTCGTTTTTCTTTTCATAAAAAGGCACAAATATATTTCTCCTTGGTCTATACTTAACAAAGTCAATAGGGTCTGTAATTACCCAGTCAGCTCTTCAGATTTAGGCCGTGAAACCAGACAGACACTCAGTCAATATCAGCAGTGGACACCTGCCTCAGAAGGACCTTTTTACTTTTTTCCTGTTTAACACTAAGATAAACATGTCTCCTTCAAATATCATTGTATTCGGAAACTTTCTTGGGCCTAAATTACTCTCTTGACATTGTAAACATAAATAACTGAAAGTGAATAAATACGTAGATATTGTAATAAATATTGTTGTATTATTATTTCTTGTTTTCCAATGCCTTCTCAGATAATATTCACTTTACAGTAATTTATACAACTTTGTGATAGCATCTTTACATAAATTTTATCAAGTATAATATTTACCCCACTAAATATTAAATTTAGTCGTACTACATTTCTGTTTTATTTAAAACCAATTATATTTATATAATAAATCAATATATATTTAGTACCGAAGGAGCAGTAAATCAATATATTTCATATACAAGTATTTGATTTCTAGTTCTTATCATTTAATAGCCTATATATGTTATTTATTTAAATAAATAAATCTTTAATTATATCTCGCACAGTTTTGTTACATCAACCATGTATTCGCATAGTTATGATGCGATAACATATAAACCATTTCATGCCATCAATAATTTTAAATTTCGAAGTAAAAAGAAATCACAATGAATTTGTAAATATTTTTACCTTCGTCGCCTTTAGGTAAGGAAGGTATTGTCTTTGGTCAAAAAATTTGGTGGTGAGTTTTTAATCAATAAGCACGTTTTAGGGTTCTTAGAATACGATTTTACTATTTTTACAATGATGTCTGTATGTGTGAGTGTGTGAGTGTGTGTGTGTGTGTGTGTGTGTGTGTGTGTGTGTGTGTGCGTGTGTGTGCGCGCGCGTGTGTGTTTGTGTGTGTGCGTGCGTGTGCGTGTGTGTGTGTGTGTGTGACAAAAGTTTGCTCTGCGATAACTCTAACACTACAATTCCAAAAATTATAATTCTTTCCTATTTCTTTTCGTTACATCCATATGAAGAGCTGATTAGATTTAGGTTATAATTGGTCAACCGGAAGTACCCACATTTGAAGATTTTAACAGTTTTTCTTGAAAAAGCAATAATAAATAACATTTTTCAATTTAAAAGTTCTCTTTCTATTTCTGCACATTATAAATAAAATTTGTCAGCTGGTTTGTCAAACGAAACGTTAAAAATATTTTAGTCACTAAAATACTTTCATCCTCGGTGAAAATTTGCATCGTTTGACATGTTAGCTTCCATAAGAGCTTTTGTAACTTCCATTGAGAAGTTTTTTAAACACAAAATTTCTCTACATTTTTGGGTGTCGTCATTTTACTTAATACCGGCTGGCTATTAAAAAACGAATGCAGACGAAGGCTGAAAAGTATTCCTATCAAATTTCAAGCAGTTATACAGAAAAACAAGTCAATATCGATTTTCCAAATTTGCCATACAAATCTAGTATTGACAATTTTATAATCAACTAAAACCGAAATATTCTGGTATTAAAACAAATATAACTGTCAATGGCATTTCAAGTTGGTTGTAAACATTGTTTTATCTAATTATCTTTAGATTTCTTCTAATTATGGCACTTCGGCCTCACGTAAGTAAATTTCAGTTCCTGTTCTGAAAATCGATCCAGTTTCTATTAGTCGCCTAGCAAGATTGATGTTAGAAAGGGACCATCGCTTTCCTAGAACTTCTTCCGCAATTTTTTGCCACGCCAATTGTTTTCTTGTTTGGGTTGTCAATAATCTCTGTCAGATTTGCTTAAGTGAGGTGTCATTATTAGAAAAAAATCTTGAGATAATTGGACAAACCTAAAACAAATTCGTTACAACCAATTCGAAATGTTACTGACAGTTACATTTGTTGCAATAATAATCTACTTCTTTTTAAGCTGATTGCAAAATTACCAACGTGTAATGGTATATTTGAATGGAAAAATTTAGAAAATCACTATTCACTTGTTTTTCTATATAAATGTTTTAAATTTGGTATGAATACTTTTCAACCCTTATGCCCGTATTCATAACAGTTCGTAACAAGGGTAATGCTTCGTTATATTCAAAACGCCCGTATTATAGCAATTTTTTTATTCATAAACATTCGTTATCCATAACAACCGTAATATTTAACGACTCGAATTTCGGCTGTAATACGTATAACGCGCGTTAAATAAGAATATTTTCATTTGTTGAAATTCAGTGCATGTAATTTTTTTACATTGACATGTGAAGTGTTCATTTTAGTTTTATAATTGACATAAGACACGTTTAATTATAATATTATTTAAGGATATTCCTAAATTACATAAATACATGTATTCGAAAATGTCATCATAATCATACCTTGACTTTCAATTTTACAGTATTGAACTTTAGTTTTTTTCCTATTTTCTGTATCGGTTTTCACATTGTCTATTATCATTTTCTTATATTAAATCTGGTAGAATTTCATTTTCTGCATCAAAAATATGTTTTCCTTTTGTCCTATTCTTCACCTAATTCATCTTTACAACCACAAAATGTACAAAATATCTTGAAACTAGTGCATTTAAATAAATGTCAGTGTCAAATTTGGAATTTTCACACATAATTTTTTGTATATAGCCCTATTCCTACGGGCTGTGATTCGTAATCTAAATGATAAAAGTGATCATGATTAAGAAAAATAATGTTTTTACGTTTCCTATTCGTTATCCCCACTTTCTCATTTTGTGATCACTAGACAACCTTCCCCCTTCCCTTCAGAATCAACTTTTTTGAGTGATTCACATGGATGCAGTTCAGAACAAATTAAAAATATACTATTTCGAGCGTAGAAATTTACGAATGTGGGGTTTGTGGCATGAAGGGAAATAAGATTTTTCTACAAAAGCGTGTAATGAACCACATAAAGATTTGTTTGAAATAAACATACTTCATATTCTTTACCAAGAACATTATTTTTTACTTCAATATAATCCATTTTTAATTCTGACTATTATTGATTATTTCTAAAATAAAGTAGGATAGTTTGCATTAGTCTACATATAACATTGACATTTGACACTAGATTGTGTTGTTTTCTTGCTATAATTTTTAAATCCTGTTTCAAAAGGATCACGATTAAATTAATCAGGATTCACAAAATCATAATCGCAACTCGAAGGAACACGGCTTTTGTTTGACCTGATGTTAGTATTTAATATCAAATATCACTAGGAATTATTGAAATCTGTCAATACAAAACGAAGCGTTATAATTTTTTTAATACTCTGTTATATTTAACGACTGTTATATTATTACGAACCGTTTGGTTACGAAGCGTTATATTGACGTTTATGAATACGGGCATTAGTCTGCAAGACATAAAATTTTCGTTTCTGGGCTGGGAATGGACAGTCATGTTTGTGTCTCTCTTGGGTCTTGGTTCGGGTGCTGATGACGTAAGGATCACCGCATTTAAAACATAGTAAATATGTAGTCTTCAGGTCGACCGAAAAAACTGTTTTGGTACAATACTCGTAGATAGCAAAAATTACCATTAGAGGAGTGATAAAATAAGTTTGTGATTTAATAATAAACTTTACTATTGTTATGTTTTGATGGTCCTTGAGATATTGGTACATAATCACATTGTGGTGAGAATAAAAGTTATTTCTACCTAAATCTGTCAAAGAAAAAAATGAATGTGTTTAAACATAAAAGTAGAAGGCGTAATGATATATTTATTTTGTTATCTGGTGAGAAGCTGTGATATACATACAATATAAATATAAGGAGCTATTTTTAACTCTGAAATGTGGGTTGAATCTGTCCCTGTGTCGAATTTGTAAAATCCACCAACTCACTGTCATATTCTTGTTTTCCCAACCTTCGTCTTTTTATACGATCTGTTTGTTATTGTTCGATTGAGCAATCTTGATAACATCTCATTCAGTTTGGAAGGCGTAGGTCGTGAAAAATGTTCCTGGTAAAAACGTCGGGCGTTCACGTTGTATATTTAATCCACGGTACATGAAGTTCAATTAGGCGAGGTGGTCTTGCCTTCGAGTAGGAAGTGAACAAATGCTTGTTCAAGAGGCGCGAATACAAGACGGAACTGAAATTTGTTCCATAAAACGAATAAACTTGCAGAACGGGTCTTTCCTGACGCCTAAGGAGAATATAGCCGGAGAAAGGATAGGGATAAAATTATAGTAATAAACAAAAATATTTAATATTTAATACATAATTTTACAGTTTATGTAAACTTGTATTCTGACAGCTTGAAATAAGGCTATGAGAAATATTCGTTTTCCGGGAATGGACTGTGTCATATTTTGAGTCAGAGCTCAACGTTTCGCCCGCAGTCATATGGGGCATCTTCAGGAGCAAGAGGGATAGTATTGTCTTAAACACGGTTACCCGACGTATCAACCACGCTAGAGGCCGAGTTTAAGCAACAAGGAAGGGAGACTCAGTTTACAAGGTTACCCGACGTGTAAACCACGCTAGAGGCCAAATAAACCAAGTGACGAAAGAAGGCCGAGAAGACGGTTATATACTAATCTAAAGATACGGTAGATGAGCAGAGCTAATGAGGACCAATGGGAATCGAGTTCGTAATGGTAGATTGGGCGTGTCGTGTTCCGAGAATCACCGGTTTCCACATGTGGCTCAAGAAATAGCCATCATCCCGATTAATGTTATTCGGATGTTTCCATATTTCTAAAGTTTCCCTGTATTTACGTCTGTAAAACTCAGGGACAGGAGCTAAAATGCGGGAATTTTCAAATAAGATGTTATGTCCTGTGTTGTGTTGGTGTTCTGCGACCGCAGATGTTAATACCATACCATTACGCAGACAGCGTTTGTGTTCTGACAATCTAGTGTGAACACTCCTTCCTGTTTCACCTATGTATACTGTGCCGCAAGAATAAGGAATACTATAAACACCGGGCGACGACAAGGGTTCGCGCTTATCTTTAGTTTGGGGGAGTATTTCTGAGATCTTTTGTGGAGATTTAAAAAAGGCCTTAATATTGTTTTTATTGAGAATTCTACCTATTTTGTCCGAGAAACCTTTAATGTAAGGGATAGATGCAAATGTTTCGAATGAGGTATCCACAGGTTTTTTGGGTAAAGGATTTAATTGTCTATGAATTACATTGTTGATTAATTTTACGTCATAGTTGTTCTGGATTAAACTATGTCTGATGTGATCAAGCTCCTGCTGAAGGAAATCAGGTTCAGAGATTTTAATGGCACGATGTACGAGAGCGTTGACTACTGAGAGTTTCTGAGAGGGATGGTGGTGAGAATTAAAATTGAGATACCTATCAGTGTGAGTGGGTTTTCTATAAACAGCGTGCCCTAACTGTCCGTTGGGTTTACGATTAACCAGAACATCAAGGAAGGGGAGAGTTCTGTTATTTTCTACTTCCATGGTGAATTGAATGTCCGGGTGTATGCTGTTTAAGTGTTCGTGGAACAAAGTGAGTTTTTCCGGACCATGTGGCCAAATGACAAACGTGTCATCTACATAGCTCTGACTCAAAATATGACACAGTCCATTCCCGGAAAACGAATATTTCTCATGACTCAGACTGTGGAAGCCTACGCAATTATGAAATAAGGCTACTTCAGAAATCAGAATAGCACTACCTACATCATTTGTCAATAATAATTATGGCCTATAAATTTAAACATTAAATTTTAAATATCACTTATTTCTTATTTAAAACATTACATGTTTAATTTTCGTGGGCACGTTATTTCACCCTCTTAATAAATAAATAAATATATCATCACGGCATATTACCCGTTGCTGGGTGTGCCAATCTGCTTTGTTCGCAGATATCGGTAATGATGATGACATATTTGTACCGTTCGGGCGTTTCCCAGGCGTCACCTCACAGGCACTCATTGCTGGCGTGGAGAGTGCACCACAGGGGTCAATTTTGTGTCATTCAAAATTGAAAATATTTGGCGCTGGTCGGGATCGAACCCGGTTCTTCAGATTCTCGACCTGACACTCAGGAACGCGGCCACGAGACCACATTAATAAACTACCTAATAGCTATTTGACAAATAAATTATTTATTAGGAGAATAATAGCTCAATGGGGGCATTTACCATAAACGAATTTAGTGTTTTTAATAGTAAAATTCATTAGTTCACATCTAAATACTGTAAGAAAATATATAAAATTTAATGAAATAAATTCATTAATATATTTTATTAATTTCCGAAAACTGTTACTTTTGCCCTCTATAGAATGTCCGTGAAAGCTATGTCGTCACAGTCACAGACATTAGAAAAAGACGGAAAAGAGAGAAAGCATGATAATTTTGATGTTTGAGAGACACCTGTTTAGCAACTCAGCTGTGGCAGAAAGGTTTGTTTATTTATTGTGACGAAAGAGATTTGTGCTCTTCTCGCCAGTGTTTTATAATGTTTGCAATACGTAATTGTTTTATACTTGGTTGTTTTAATAATTCTGAGGATACGCCTACAAACATAGTTTTTCACGTTCCAAGTAAACATACAATTAGAAAAATGTGGTTTGAAGCAGTGTACGGTCCGTGTGATGACAATGAAATTACCAAAACCACAACATTGTATTATTGTGAAGATCATTTTGATGTATATTTATAAGATAACAATTAAAAACATTTGCAGCAAACTTTCTGTACATTCTCCAGTTGGAATCCGATTCTGAAAATTGGACATATTATAAATTAATTGGCGGTAACCTAAAAAATTATGAAACAAGTGAAGAGTCCCAGCTTTCGTTATTGGTATAAACAGGGTCCATTTCGACTAACTTTCAACTCAAGCAATCACAAACAATGATTCCATACCATGTGGTTGACAATGACAGCAGCTGTTATCTGAAACATCTTGTAAAGAGTATACAGATTCGGCTTTGGTCGGATAATTCCGTCGTTAATGTCATTCCGTGAAATCGACGTCATCAGAAAGGAATTCAAGTAATACATACAATTTTTAAAAATTAATTTCTTAGTTATTACAAATAATTTTTAAATCGGACAAAGCCCAAATACTATGTATGAAGTTAAATTTCAGAAAAAAAATAAAAAAATATGATAAATGACCCCATTGTGAACAAATCTGTAAGTCTTACAGATCTGTAAATCTGTGAAAAACTGATAAAAACGTTAATTTTTGTTTATTAATATAAAATTAAACATAAGAGTGGCAACTTTCGTTGTGATTTTGTTCATTATTTACAGGATCACCGATCTGCCATACTTACAGTTTTTATCAGAATGCTCACACAAATATTGTTAGAAACTTCGTCTAAATTGTAATAATAAACATATTTATTTATAAGCTACCTAATAATAATTATTAGAAGGTGAAATTATCTAAATATTATAATAAGTTTAATAGAAACTTTAATAGGAGGTGGAAAAAATGAGCCTTGAAAAAAAAAACTTCCTCAAATAGAATAACACATAAAAACTTATATAGTGTCTTGTAAAGATTAAAAAAAAATCGTGAATTCTTTATCCCTATTGCACATAAACTGTGAATTAAAGGGAACGAATTTTTTTTTCATTTTTTACTCTGCTTTAATCAAAAACAGTTTATTTTACATATTTTTACTGATTATAGAACGAAAAAATATAAAATACAACTTTAATGTTGAGGAACATGAATTTAGAAATTATTTTTCATATACATATCTATTCTTTCCTGGAACGGAGAGAAAATTTAATATATCAAATTTTCATATAAAATATTTTTTATTGGAAATCTAAATCTGAATCTGCCAATCACAAGTTTCGTTATTTTAGCCAATAACGTGCGACCATGCCGTCGTCGGTGCAGGTTTGCAGGTTTAAGTAAGCACGTGTTGTTAGTACATTTTCGTTTGTGTATTTTATAATTAAAACAGTGAATTTATGAAAAATATATTTGTGAATTGGAATTGGAGCAGTTGAAATAGAATACCTATCTGCAATTTAAAAGGTAAATTACTTAATTTTTTAATAAACTTAGGGACAAAAGTTGCATGTTATATATCTACATCATCAAGTTAATAATGTATAATTGTATATCAAATTCTTCATAAAACAGTCTTTTTACATAGGACGAGACAATGTATTATTGCATTTTAACTTTTTCATATATTTAGTACAGAATAGAGCGAACAAATTTTACAAACATAAATAATTCGATAAATAATTATGTAATATATCACCACGGCTTATTACTCATGTATGGATGTGCCAAACTACTTTTTATTTATAGATTACAGTAATGATGATATGTTTAAATATTTGTACTGTTGATTTTACAGAATAAATAATATTTGAAAAAAACTGTTTTTCCATGTTAAATTGATATGTAAAGGATTGCATGAGTTGTCTATTATTAAATGAAAACATAGAAGGTAATTATACTTCCTAACAGTTCTTACAGAAATTTATGTTTAAAAACATATTTTTGCATGAAAATAGAGAAGATTGTCTCAGACTTATCAAAATCCATTCAGATCAGTGTATCAGATCATGAATTACATTATTAATTAAGAAATTAATGTTTTTAAACAACCTCATTGTAACACTTTAATTAAAGTGACTTTTTTTTCTTTAATATAAATTTGAATAATTTTAAATAGCTATACTTAAGAATTTGTCATAATTATTGATTCAAAGCTAAAGACAAGGGCAGTTTCCGCCAGTCAAGATAATTTAAAGAAAACCCTACCTACATGTACGAGTACGAGTACAGATTATTATAAAAAATTATTAACAATGACAAGCATTGATTAGGACAATGACAAAAATTGATTACCTGCAAAAATCAAATCATAATGTATTTTGATTCAATAGTTATATATTTCATTTAATCATAAATATTTCATGTTGGATGCCTATGCATATAAAATGCAATGAAGTTATCTGCAAGTAATATTATATCAGACGGCTCACAAATGACCTTGAATAGTCATCTTTCGTGAATAATAGTTTAGAGGTAGAATTAGTGGCAGTGATGTGGCCTGGGTAAAAGATTGAATGCGTAGCAAACGTATTCGTTCACATCAAAAAATTAAGAAATTTAGCAGTAGCGTAGTGGCAACGGCAGCAGTAGGAGTTTGCAAACTCCAAACTTCTACGTTGCCACTACCGCTAAAGCTTAATTTTTTTGACGGTTTTGACGTTTATTGACTTCTGACATCTGATTGCATCTGATAAAATGAGCAATAGAAAAAGGATTATTTTGATGTGCATCACCTGTTGCGCTATATAAATTAAAAATTAAAGAAAATAATAGAAGATGGTGGTTTCGACCTATAAATCTAAATAGACAAAATCAAGGCGATTACCACAATTTATTGGAAGAAATGAGACTAACCGACACAGAAATGTTTTTTTTTTTTCTTACAAAAGAATGAATATTGAGCCTGGTAGGACCGTGCATTTTCTTTTTTTGCATTAATTTTAAAATCTTTAATCCCACACAACAGAGTGCTTGTGGATAAGAGATATTAATAAGTCATCATCCATTACACAAAAATTAAATGACAGCTATAACTGTCAGCCTTGCACTGAATAAAGTTTCTAGTAATTTATAATAAAAAAATCTGATGTGGACACCACACGACTTCCTTGTACGCAAGACCAATATGAAGATGAAGTATAGACTCAATTATAAAATTGCACGTATTTGACGTAATTTGACATTAACATCTATTTTTTATTTTTTTGTTATTTATTGTCCTAATCCATAGCAAGCTTCATTACAAAAACCAAAAAGTATATGTTTTAAATTTACATATCTCGCTTATACAAAGGGCTAATTTAATAATACTTGATGTGCTAGACGCAGAATTTAATTCTCTAAAACTCTTATTTGAAGCATTTATTTCTAAAATTAAAATGAAACCATTTTATTCAAGAAAAACTGTTAACAACTTCAGGTAATATATCACTTCCGGTTAGCCTGTTTTGACCAAATTCTGCTATGTTATTCCAATTGGTATAAAAGTCTTATATACTAAATTTGAAAAGTTTTGGATTATATTGTAATATAGTTTTTCATTAAAATCTATTATAGGCTTCAAATAAAGTACCTTTTCTGGAAATGATGTAATGACCAAAAAGGGAGGTGCACAACTAGATGTTATAGAAGTCCTAAATACAAAATTTCAACTTTCTACGGCTTACCGTTTTTGAGTTATGCGAAATACGTACGTACCATCGTACGTACGTACAGACGTCACGACGAAATTAGTCAGAATGGATATTTCCGTTGAAATCTGGAAATCGAAATTTTTCGCGAATACAATACTTCCTTTACTTTGTACAAGGAAGTAAAATTTCCTAGAAACTATAATTTCAATAATTTTTTATTGTGAACACAAACAATTTTTACTATAAATTTCTTACGTTACCGATGCCACTAATTCTTACACTACCGCTAATTTTTTTATTCTGAATGGGCCTTAGCTCTGTAGCGAGACTTGTTACAGAATAGGTAATTTTACTACTCTGTTAGCTGTCGTCTTACAGAGCTCTATATCTTATAGAGTCTATAGAGTTACAGTCTTACAAAGCAAAGTTACAGAATAGCACCATAGGGACTCTAAAACGTGCTTATTTATCAAAAAAAATCACCTTCGAATTTTTTGACCAAAAACAATACCTTACCTAAAAGTATGACGGAAGGTAAAGAGCCATTCCAACTTGTATTTTCCTTGAACGAATTCTTTCCGCGAACACATGTAAGTCAAGTTCAAGTACCAAGCACATCTCTCATAATAATAAATTCATATTTATTGAATCTTCCTATGGGAAAACAGTGTGCGCCGACGATATCCTGCATGGTGCGTGGGTTGACAATGATTGAGTGCGGATGCTGCATCGCACATGCTCACGCGTTGTCTTCTGCCAAAAAATCCACCACTTACTTTCCTTTCTGTCACCACAGCCATTCCGCTAATTATTTTATATTCATATTAAAACTCACTGACACTGACAAAGTCTCTACTTTTCCCCGGATTTACAATAAGTTATGATTTATAAGTCGCGGGAAAAAGTTTTATCGCGCTTGTCAACGGGTACACGACTATATCTGTTTTAGTTAGAAAAATGTTTGCTTTAAATTTTAGTAATAATTATTTATATGCAAAGAAAGTCAACTTTCTTATTTAGATGACAAAATAATTCACTGTTTGGTTAGCTAAAAAAAAGCGAATTTCGAAGTAATTAATTCTTAAGGATTCTTTCTAATAGAAAGCTATAAATAATTTTAATTCTTTTATTCATCATTCTCATACCCTATTAAATATTCAAAACTTGGTAATAATTCATCTAAATTCATACGCGGCTTCAACTTTTAAACTAAAGTGTGAACAGAGTTTCGGACAACTTCTTTCACTTTTTGGCATAATCTGTTTTATCATTAATACCGGCAGACATATTTCATGTAGGATATCTGAATAAAAAATCTGATGTGGCCAACACATAACCTCTCGCCAGATATTTTACCTGGTTGTACGCATAAAACGAAAAATATATTTAAATACAAATACATATATTCATGTCTCACTACAAAATAATTCTCACATATATTTGCAAAATCTATGGCATATTTTAAAATAAATTAGGTACAATACTTACATTTTCTTAATATTCAATATCCTGAAATTTTCTTTTTCTACTTTCTATATTCTTTTGCGTTGTTGACTTTTTTTTATTTTCATAATCTTCATAATAATGTACAAATATTTTTGACAGATGCATACAAATATTTTTGACAGTGACATTCATGTGTCAATTACAAACATTTGAATTTCTTGCCTTGTAGTAGTTTGATCTGAGATTTTTTACATCAAATTATTTTATATGCCTTTCTTTATCTCTAAATCTATAGAAGATATAATAATGAATTTATATTTATCGAATAAAGAATTTAACGTTCAAGTATTTACATAAATTTTCGATAAATAATATTTAGACGATTTTTTTCTTGTAACTACTACTTCCGGTTGTCCAATTGTTACTACAACTGACTAGACTCTTCCCATTATTGTTAGATTGAAGAATCCGTAGTTAAAAATGTCTTAAGTCTTATAGTATTTGAGAAATCGTGAATCCAACATCCTCACATCCACACACACATCCACATCCACACACACACACACACACACACACACACACACACACACACACACACACACACACACACACACACACACACACATTCACACACACACACACACACACTCACACACACACACACACACACACACACACACACACACACACACACACACACACACACACACACACACACACACACACACACACACACACACACACACACACACACACACACACACACACACACACACACACACACACACACACACACACACACACACACACACACACACACACACACATATACGGACATCATCGTAAAAATGTTATAATCGGATTCTAGGGACCTCAAAACATGCTTATTCATTAAAATCTGGATTTGCGATTTTTAGCATGAATACAATACCTCTCTTAGCGAGAGGTAAAAATCTGGTGTGGCCAACACAATACCTCCCGCCATATACAGTCCGAGTCACAAAAAATATTAAGTTAATCCTTATTTTTGGGTAACGAATTTTTCTCTAATTTTGACAGTTTATTTCTTAAAATATAGTCCAATCTAATCCAAGTAACTACCTTTTTTTAAACCCCTCAACAGAATAAAATCCAAATTACAGAGTGAGTTCACATTTACACACATCCATGCCTTAGTGGAATTCGAACCCAGAGCCCCGAGGGCACTCATGACATGAGGCGTTACTCTAACCATTGAGCCACCGGAGCTATAATAAAATGAAGATTAAATTTTAAATACCGGGATAGAATAGAATTCACCCGTGGAATTCTCTAACCCAAAAATGAGGATTAGCTTAAACATTTTTGTGAATCGTTAATTTTTATTATTCTAAATACTTACCTACATATTTACTTATGCTGGAAACTGTATTGATTTCCTTTCCTATTGTTCTATTTACTTTTTTCTTTATAAAATGTTACTAATATTATTTTTAAATGATTAGTTCTTTGATAGTGACATTTATCTATCAGTTACATACATTTGAATAACTGCGTTTTGTTTGTTTAAAGCAGAGGCTCTGGGATTTAAATTATAGATAATTTTATAAATTTATCCATAAAATATATAAAAAAAAATTCTGAATGATAGTATTTGACTTAGAGTGGAGGATCCACACACCCAGACATCATCGTGAAAATGTGGTCATTTACCAAAATCTCGACATGCGATTTTTAGCACGGTCCCTATACCTCCCTTACCAAGGGTAGCGGGAGGTAATAAAAATAAGGTTTTGTTGTAAGCTTTTTAAAATTTGTCTTTATTTATTTTCACATATTTCATACACGTCTTGATGCAGTGGTATCTCAAAATTTCGAAATCTCGTCTGGAAACTGGATTTTTTTAAAATTTTGAGATCGCTCAACATGCAACAAGCAGAATTGAAATGTAAAACAACCTTTGTCATTTAGTTTGTCCAAGATCATCTTTTTATGTTCATAAATGCAATCTACCATTAGAGAATATTGTTCCAAGGAACATCTTGCACTCCGAATTTGTTGTATTTAAATTTACAAAGTTGATGTCACTTCCGGTTATACCGGAAGTTCCATAATTACAATTTTCACACAATTCAATAATCAATATGTACATCTGCAATAATAACCGAGAGAAAGGGTGTATTCACTTTTTTGTAAAATATATCAAATATCTCGAAAAAGAAAAGAGATATCAACCTGTGATTTTAAAATCTTAAATCTACACCCTTCCAACTACTTGAATACAAATTTTCAGAATTTTTAATTTTTTAAAATATTTCGACCCTTTTTTAAACCACATCACCCTCATACCCAAAAATGGGTGTGCAGTACACCTTCAACGACCTCACCAGTAAATTCCTCGTACCAAAAACCATAAGTATACCAATTTTCATCAAAATATTCCAACGGATACATTTATTATTAAACATTCTTTAAAATCGTCAAAAACTGAAAAAATCGCAAGGGGTACACCTTAGATTTTTTGCGATTTTTGGCCATTTTCAGACTTTTCCTTCTGGAGATTGTAATAGTTGTTCAAAAATTATGAAAATTGGTATGCTTATGTACTTTTGCTCGTAGAATCGAATGGTGATATTGCCAGCGGTGTATAATTGACCATTTTTGGAATATGGCCCAAAAATGGGCATTTTTCAGCAAAGTTTTGAGGACAAATATCTCGGACACGAAAAGAGATATCGACCTGTGGTTTTAAAATCTTGAATCTACACCCTTCAAACTACTTAAATACAAATTTTCAGAATTTTTAATTTTTTAAAAATTTCTACCCTTTTTTAAATCACACCATCCTCATACCCAAAAATCTGATGGGGCCAACACCAAACCTCCCGCTATTTAATTTTTATTAATTTAAATATACATGCTTACATATTTAGTTATTGCGGAAACTGTATTAAGATGCATTCCATGTAACTATGGTTCTATTTACTATTTTCTTTTTAAAACGTTACTATTATCAATTTGAAATGATTAGTTCTTTGACAGTGACATTTATCTGTCAGTTACATACATTTGAGATATGAACTGTGTAACCAAGGAGTTTTGCTTATTTAAAGCGTAGGTGTGGCGTAGGCTCCGGGATTAAAATTTTATAAATTTATCCATAAAATATAAAGAAAAAGTATTTATACAAATCTGTAGAAAATTTAATAATCTTTAATTTTTAAAGTTTGTAACACAAATCTTTTCGAAGAAAATCTATTTTGAGCTTCAAATAAAGTGTCATTTCCGGTTATCTGCTATACACCAATATCTAATGGTCTCTTCCTATATTTGAATAAGGTAGATATACAAGGTTTCAAAATTTTCTGTATGATAGTATTTGAGTTATAGTGGAGGATCCATACACACACACATACACACACACACATACACACACACATACATACATACATACACATACATACACGTACATACACACATATGTACACACACATACACACATACATACACACCTACATACATACACACATACATACACACAGACATCATCGTGAAAATGTTAATATTGTATTCTAGGGACCTTAAAACGTGATTATTTACCAAAATCCCGATATGCGATTTTTAGCATGATCCCTATAGCTCCCTTACTAAGGGTAGCGGGAGGTAAAAATAATTTACTTGTGTAATTTACAGTTATTATTTTTAATTTAAAGAGGTTCCCACAGTTGGAATTCAACTGAAACACTGTTCGCAGTTATGTATAAACGACACAATAATAAATTTATTTATATTACCTATTCATTTCTTTGAAAGATGTAAACCAGAAAATTGTACCCATAAAAAGTTGTGAGTATTATAAGCTGTTCGACTAGCTTCAAAGCCGTAAACGCTCAGTTTACGTACTTCTGGCATATCATAATGTAAGTCTTCTTTATGGGAAATGGGATGGTGAGTAATAAAATATGTTAGCAATTTGACATTTGCGAAAAGTGGGGCATATTGGATAGCAGATCATAAAGAAAATTTTTTGAAGCAGCTTTTCCATGTAGCAGGTAATATTATCTTATGAGTCATTATTTCACGTTGTTCCATTTCCTTGAAACTGTCAGAACAAAATCACAAATTTCTCATTTAATCTTTAACACTATATTAACGATAAAATACTACAATGCAGAGTACAAGCTTCAGCAACATGTTATTAAATAATATAAAAATGTGACAGTAATACAATCTCGCGTACAATAGCAAGTTAACGGCTTATTTTACTCTGGATTTTTCACCAGACTGAACTACAGGCGGGCGCGAGAAATGTTACAAGCTAACAACATGTGTCGTTACATAGATATATGTTTTACATGTCAACGAATGATTTAATATGTTATAATTATACATATAGATAGGATAATGATACATTTGGACACGATACCTATTGAGATACGTAACATAAATTAGCAGAATGCGGGATAGAATGCAGTTGGCGCCAGGTTTTTCCACCTGTGGCCATGCAGAAACCGGCCTAAAAATATCCTGAAAAAATATGGTTACTGTTAAATGTCAACGTTTTTGCATGTCTGGATGAAGTTATATAACAACACTCATTTTTAACTGTAATATTATATGGTTAAATATATTTAAAACAGGATATGGTCGTGTTCTGCTCAAAATCGCAGGTTTTACAAATCTGTGAAGGTGGATTCATGCATTTTTATTACATTTTAATTCTAAAAAGTTAAAATACTCGTAATGAAAATCACTGAACGTGTTCATGCAAGCGCATTATCATTATAACTACATTTTCATTACATTAGTACATTGCAAAGTTAAACAACTTTTAACTTTTCATTATATTTTCACTAGAAATGTAGTGAATAAAACAACTGCGCATGCGCGAAGAACAATGTGACAGTTATTTTAACATTTTAAGTAAACGGCAAACTGATATTATTAATGAATTTAGTTATAATAAAATGTATAAGGAGTACAAAAACAAAATAGCCAAAGATAATGTGCGGGGATCTATTTTAGTATATACAGATATAAAATTACTTAGTGAATTTGTATGAACACCCTACTTATTTAGTGAAAATGAAATTAAAATGGAATGTAAATGAAATGAAAATGAAATTAAAATGAATGTTGCATGAATCCACCTTAAAAAATGAACAAAATCGTAACGAAAGTATAATTTTATATTAGGGAGTTTTTTCATGACGTACGAGAAGATTCCGTCAACGCTAACGTTACGTCTTTAATAACGGACGTACAAAGTAACGGGTTTTCAAAAGTTTAGATTTTGCATTATGTTTTAATCACACGTACGTTGATTTTGTCGTTCAAATGGCAGTTGTTTAAATATCTGTCACTTTCATTATATCAAACATTAATGGAAGAACTGTTTAATATTTGCTAAATAGCTTTAAAAGGTGTTCTACATGTCAGCTCTGAAAGAAAAAATCTGGTGTGGCCAACACAATACCTGCCGCCATTTACAACCTGAGTCACAAAAAATATCAAGTTAATCCTTATTTTTGGATTAGCGGATTTTACTCTAATTTTGACAGTTTATTTCTTAAAATATAGTATAATTTAATCCAAGTAACTACCTTTTTTTAAACCCCTCAACAGGATTAAATCCCAATTACAGAGTGGGTTCACATTCATTCGCATCCATGTCTTAGTGGGATTTGAACCCAGAGCCCCGAAGGCACTCATGACATGAGGCGTTGCTCTAACCATTGAGCCACCGGAGATATAATAAAATGAAGATTAAATTTTCAATACCGGGATAGAATAGAATTCACTAATCCAAAAATGAGGATTGGCTTAAACATTTTTTTGAATCGTTAATTTTTATTAATCTGAATACATACCTAAATATATACTCATGCTGGAAACTGTATTGTTTTCCTTTTCTATTGTTCTATTTACTTTTTCTTTTTAAAACGTTACTAATATTATTTTGAAATGATTAGTTCTTTGATAGTGACATTTATCTGTCAGTTACATACATTTTAATAACTGCGTTTTGTTTGTTCAAAACGTAGGTTATGGGATTTAAATTATAGATAATTTTATAAATTAATTTATTAATGCAAATCTATAGAAAATTTAATAATCTTTAATTTTTATAATAACATTAATCTCGAAAAAATAACATATAAAGGTATTTTGAGTTTCCAGTAAAGTGTCATTTTCTGTTATCCGATTTACACTAAAATCTAATGGGCTCTCTTCATAATAGAAAAAGTTCTAAATACAAGGTTACAAAATTTTATGAATAATAGTATTTGAGTTAGAGTGGAGGATCCACACATACATACACACATACACACAGCCATCATCGTGAAAATGTTAAAATTGGATTCTAGGGACCTTAAAACGTGGTCATTTACCAATATTTCGATATGTGATTTTTTGCACGATGCCTATACCTCCCTTACTAAGGGTAGCGGGAGATGAAAATTACTTTGGTCCCATTCAGCTTATTTTTAATGATGTTCCAACCACATATTTTCATAAAGGTTCATCTCTGTTACTTTTCCTAGCAATCTCAAATTATTGTCAATGGTAAATTCTCTGAAATTTAAACATTTTAGCCAGTTTAAGGAATAAATAAGAAATTGTCGAAATTTTATGACAGTTCTGACTGTAAAACAATGTTTAATTTTAATCAAGTACTTTAATTTTTAAATTATAATCTGCATTGAAGAGGGAAACTATTTCAATATCTTTACTATCCTTTCTAATAATTAATCATTCTATCTTTACGATCTAATTTTGCGACAGTAAATTTTTTGTCCCCAAATTTTTGCACCTTATTATCCTTATATAACATCCAATGCTCAAAAATTTGCAAGCAAAATAAGGCTTGAACGTAGGTAGATATTTATGAGCAGTAAATAATATGTTATCGGTAATAACGAAGTAACAGAATTAAATATGAAATAGTAATTGAAACAGGTTATTTATTTACTACTCTTTGCCGTAATAATAAACAGTGAACAAGTTAATTCCTGTCCTGTTGGCGCCACGTCACAAAAACTGTGTCTATGGCGTGTGAATTAATTATTTGTTAATTTGTCGAAGAAAAACTTATTTTTCTATATACCCCTTAGGGAAATCCATGTATTATAAACTTATTAAGCGATGAAATTAATTTATAATTGCACTTAATACCATGGTATTAGAATAATGAATCTAATTAACTCTGATGTATCACAAACAATGAACAAAAATGCAAAGTAAATACCACGTCAGCTATATTTATTGATATTGTTTCTGTACATAGGTTAATAATTCAGACTTTCGCTATGTACTAATTTATTAAATAATCGATCAATCAGTTTAATATAATTTATTACACGATAACAAGATCACGAAGTAACAAACAAGAGATCACCTTTTCTGTCTGTGTGTGGTCAATTTTTCACTTCTCGACAAAAGGCTGTAAATCTTTCATTCAATATTTGCCTTGGTTGTTCTCACTTTTACGAATTTCTTTTCACTTGGCCGCGGCGCGGAAAGTTTTATTCTTTTATTCATAAATTACGTGCACGGATTTCTTTATTATTTTCTGCAAATGGAAGAAAAAATGGAGGGACTAAATTACATACTTGAATAAATTCACATATTTTTACCTTCCGTCACCTTTAGGTAAGGAAGGTATTGTCTTTGGTCAAAAAATTCAGTGGTGAGTTTTTGATGAACAAGCACGTTTTAGGGTTCCTAGAATACGATTTTACTATTTTTCCGATGATGTCTGTATGTGTGTGTGTATGTATATGTGTGTATGTCTGTGTGTGACAAAATTTTCTAATGCGATAACTCTAATACTACAATTCCGAATATTATAATTCTTTCGTATTCCTCTTCCTCATTTGAAGATTTTAACAGTTTTTCTTGAAAAAACTATGTTAAATACAAACATTTAATGTTATTATAAATATTAAAAAATATTTTATTCTCTACACGATTTGAATGCATTTTATAATTTATACATCATATTAAATGGATATAGACTTAAAATATTATAAAGAAATTAAATATCATATATTAGCCAGCTATGCTATAACTCTGGAAACAGATGCTATATTACGAAAATTCTAATTGAAAGGTGTCAGTGTCAAGTGCAGTTGACAGTATGTCTGTGTTATAATTTTACTGGAAATATATGATCTTTTGCTAGAAACTTTCTGTATGGAATTTGTATAAAATACATACAACTACCTTAAGGTAAAATACAAGAAATAGAATCTTTTACAAGGAATTTTCTGTATGACATTTATACAAAATACACTGGCTTGCAAAAAATCGCGTACTCCTTAAAAATCAAGTAACCGAGTTTTTACCATTTTTACCTTCCGTCACCTTTAGGTAAGGAAGGTATTGTCTTTGGTCAAAAAATTCGATGATGAGTTTTTACTCAATAAGCACGTTTTAGGGTCCCTAGAATACGAATTTACTATTTTTACGATGATGTCTGTATGTGTGTGTGTGTGTGGATGTGTGTGTGTGTGTGTAACAAAATTTTCGTCTGCGATAACTCTAATACTACAGTTACAAAAATTATAATTTTTTCGTATACTTCTTCGTTACATCCATAGAAAGAGCTGATTAGATTTTGGTTACAATTGGTCAACCGGAAGTACCATCATTTGAAGATTTTAACAGTTTTTCTTGAAAAAACTATGTTAAATTTAATTTTTTCACATTTGATGTTATTATAAATATTAAAGAATATTTTATTCTCTATACGATTCGACTGCATTTTATACTTAATATTAAATGGATATAGACTTAAAAAATTATAAAGAAATTAAATTTCATAAAGTAGCCATAGCTGTGGAAACAGCTACTATATTAAGAAAATTCTGATTGAAAGATGTCAGTGCCAAGTTAAATTGACATAGTGTGTCTGTCTTATAATTTTACTGGAAATATAGGATCTTTTGCTTTCTGTATGGAATTTGTATGAAATACATACAACTGCTTTAAGGTAATGTACAAGAAATAATAATAATAATAATAAATCTTTTATTTCTGCAGATACATTACACTGTATATAGAAAACGTCACAAAATAATAATTTTCTGTATGAAATTTGCATAAAATACATGCAACTGCCCGAAGGTAATGTACAAGAAATAGAATATGTATTTAATTTAACAAGGAACTTTCCGTATGAAATTTGTACAAAATACATAGAACTGACGGAAGGTAATGTGCTGGCCACATCAGATTTTTTGGCTATGTAATAGCTATTAACATACCTAGGATTGTTATGTATATCATAACTGCCACAGATGTCGTTTTGAAATCGGCGCTCGTAGAGCGAGGATTTTAAGACATCTAAGGCTTGTTATAATTAATAACATCCGTGGTTTCTTCGATAGTTTATCGGTTTCAGAAAATTAAGACATTATTGATAAATACCATTTTTTGAAATTCTCTCATTAATGCTACTTTCAGATTGCTATGGTTAACAGAACAATTATTTTGACATATGTCAATATGACAAATATTCAGATTATGTGCTTTGTTTCACATGTTTATTACTTTAGAATAAAGTAGATCGTATTTAGAACGATAAGCTAACGTTATCTGTATGTATTAATGAAGAGCATTATATTTTCATTTTATTTTATTTTCATTTTGTAGACCGTTGTTGACAAGCCAGTATGGTAATAATATTACCATACAGATACAGTTATTACTTAGTTACCAGCCTACTTTTGTACAAGTAAACATTGGATTAATATCCTGAAACCGGTAAATAATTTAATATTTGACAGTGTTGTCACTGTCATCACTATTTGATAAATTTGGGAAAAAGTTATTCATTTTGTTTAATTTACCTACTATTAAATTACAAATATATTCCAGAAAAATGAAAGAACAACCAAGTATGTATTTGAATTTCTGTTAAATTTGTCATATTAATTGACACTAATGACATTGACAAGTTACGAATCAAGATCGACTCAGTACAACAAAAAATAGGTGTACGCGATTTTTTTGCAAGCCAGTGTACATAGAACTGACGGAAGGTAATGTTCTGGCTATATCAGTTTTTTATTGTCACGTTCGCGAATTTAAAGATAGGTGTTCAAATCTCGTACAACAAAAGTAATGCAATTTGTTAGTTTAATTTTTATATCTAATTATACTAAAATTAGTGATATCTGCCTCACCGAGGGTCATGCTAGAATTATTGAGAATAATACACATTGTTCATATTTTTTACTTGATATTAGTAGGCTTTGTGCGTTCATTTTTAGTTGATAAAGGCCGTATTTATTAAGGCAATTCAAGTTCAATCCTGGGTTACTTCCAAATAAATTCTTTTGGAATGCTGAATACTTTCAAAATAATAATGAATTGCAACTGTTAATGCAAATTCCAAAATCAATATCAATCAGACATCTCAATTTTGATCATTAACTTACACAGTTTTCACATTTACACGAAAGGAGATACTAATAAATTCACGCGTAAATTTATTTTCATCCATTTTGTTTGTACATTGTTCATTATTTTTTGAAAAAATTGCTTCCAATTTAAGTTAGAGCTAATAAATTTCCCCGCTTTGTTTTCCTATTAAACGTTGCTCCTATTATTTCTTCATGTTTGCGCAATAAATTTCGATATTTTTCCGTGTGTGTATGTAAATCTCGCAGCACGTGTGCACAGCTTATTTACGCACGTGGACGCACGGCGGGTTCATTTGTTAACATGCCCCTGGTAACCAGCAGAAAAAACCATAGAAACGCAACGCATGTCCAAGGCACGTGGGCAATTTTCTAGAGACTGTATCACACGATGAAAATACGAAGATTTTGACAGAGAAAGAGACAATGATATTCTGATAAAATTAAAAATAATTATACAGAAATTATAATGTATATTTATACCTGTGAATAGGCATTAAAATTTTATTGTTTATTTTTTTCTATCTTCCTTGGCAAAAATTAGTGACATCTTCTCTCGTGGGGTTAAACACAAAACAAATAAATTTTCTCGCCCTTTATTATTTATTTATTTGAAACAACTCAACAGGACAAAGTTCCAGTTACTGAGGGTTAGACAAATTATTACAAATAAAAATACAAAAATTATCGAAAAATAGTAGGTTGTTTGTCTTGATGCTTTGTATCAAATTACACCTAGGGGAAAAAGTACGTTTCTCTCCCTTGATGAATAACTGTTATATAAAAAAAATAATGGCCCGTATCACCTCTTGAAGTAACGCTACTTCCGAAAACTCACTACTTCAACTGTCAAATCATTATGTAAATTGTGTCCTTCAACAGGTCTCAACGGAAATGTTGTCTCCAAACTGATCTGTCCTACACGTCCCTTTTCAACCTCTCGTAATTTTGTCCGGCCTTAATTTCCATTTTTCCAAATTTTCTTCGCCCTTTTCCCCTTCTTCCATGTATTTTCCCTTCAATAATAATTTTCTGTTCTGTACCCCATCCGCCTTAAAATAGGTCCAATCCAGTTAGTTTGCCTCTTTCTTACTTCTTTCAAATTCTTGTCATATATATATATATATATATATATATATATATATATATATATATATATATATATATATATATATATATATATATATATTAAAAATCAGAGAAAGAAAATTAAATCAGTGCCGGCTTAACGGGGGGGGGGGGTCTATATCCCCCGGCGGTAGATACGTAAAGGGCGGTCCACCGAGCAGAACACGTTCTTCAATTTTTTAAATAGAAAATGTAATTAACACATATTTAAGAGCCAGGGGTAACAGGATGAATGTCCATTTTCTAGCAAAATGAGATGATTGGTAGATTGAAGGTGGGCGCTTTTAAATGATATGTGTAGAGAAGGCAAAACGGTAACAATCCTAAGATACCCTGACGGTCCAAGCTTCAGGATATAAAAAGATGAACGTTCGATAGCGATATGCGCAAATTATAACTTGGTCAACCGATTTCTGTTCAGTACTCGTAATGAACAGAAATTTGTTAAGCTAAGAGCGGTGTCAGTGGCTATCTGATGACATTCCGTAATTCAGTAGTTAATTTTTAGCAACTGGTTAAAATTTAACCAATTAAATACCTATGTTGACAATATAACAAACAATTGGATACAATTTTTAACCAGTTGCTAAAAATTAACCACTGAATTACACAATTAATAAAACCACCAAACGACGCAAAAAGTTTGGAAGAGTGACTGATGTAGCGAAAAAGCTCCGACTGCAAAGTTGTGAAACTGGTGAAGATTTTTCCTGCGAATATTTGAAATGTTCTGTTAACCAACGTTTCAGAACCAATTCCAATAACTTGTCATTGAATTTCAAAAATATCGAAGTTCATGGACTTACATAATTTCTACCTATAGTCTATTCCACGAGATCTTTCATTAAACCAGGACTTCGAACCGGAGCTGAATCGAAAACCGTAAACCGGCAAAAATAACGGAGAAATTCTGTTAGATCCCACATAAGTTAAAACTTGACTCATCTGTGGGTATAATAATTTTAAGAAATGATAAATCTGAGTTTCGGAATAAGATTAATACACTTTGTCGTTCCAAAAGCATTAGATGGGGTTTCAAACTTTAAAATTCGCGTAATGAAAAAACAAAATTTGATGTTGGAAAAACCATTTTTCCTTTGTTGCGGTTTTTAAAAATTAGTCGGCACTGAATTAAATTGTAAATAATATAGGTTTCATTTACAAAAATATGAAACCTAGTCTTGTCTATAAAATAAAACTTCAAGAGGTGAGAATACGGGAATATCTTTTTGAATTTGGTGTTTATCTTCGTGTGTATCTGGCTTTAGCGTAGTGTGTACAGCACACTTTAGTAAATTACCATATAAGATATTGTTAATTATTAAGAGTGCGGGGGGGCTGTCCATATTTCTCTTGTAACATGATTGAAATTGGTTGTGATTTTATGAAGTGTGAATATTGTTTACTGCGCGATTTGACGGAATTCTTGCATGTAATTAATTATTATTGATTACTTATTTACTGCGGGATATTGTATGGTAAGCGTAACGGGAAGAAACGCATTCCAAACAGTTACATTTCACTTACACATTATTTCTACAATAAGTTTATGCTAATAGTTAGTGGAAAAATAATTAGGCTTATGAAAAATATATACGAAGATGCATATCTCCAAATAAACATAAACAATGAAGCTTCGGAAGAAATTCAAACAACTAAAGGTGTATTGCAAGGAGAATGCACTAGTCCGCTTTTCTTTGTAGTCTTCATTTCTGATATTGAAAATTTTTTTGAAGAAAGAATCTTAGAAGGCTACTACATCACTTTATCTGTAGACATTTTAATGCTTGAATATGCAGACGATATCGTACTATTAGCCAACTCTCCTATAGACATATAGACCGAATTCTTTGGTTCTAATCTGAGTTCAGGAATATTCAATAAGTTTCTTTTCTATTATTAAGGCCCACTTTTACAATTGATGGATAAACTATGGTATAGCTATCTGAGGTATAACTTTATACTTGTAATTATACCTTCGATAAACAAGACTGTCTTTTACAATGCATTTTTATCTATCCGATAGTTATACCAAGAATTACGTTAAATCACTTTAGGTTGGTACTGACACAATAAAATTATCTTCTTGTTAGACTATTTTTCTTGAATATTGTTATTATTTCTATCTTCTAATTTGCATTTTTCACGATGTTAGATGATATAAATGATATTTTTGATTCTGACAGTGATGAAGAAATACTTGATTGACATCTGTCAAACGTATGAATAATAACACATTGTTTGTGTTTACGTGGTATCTATGAGAACAAGGGATAAAGTTATACGACTTTTATACGATTGATTTTCATGGGATAAGAAATACTAGTGTTTATTCTATCTGTGGTTTATCCGAGGTTTGTAAAATACAATTTTCAATTTTATACCTCGTATAGTGTTATACGAGGTTTATCTAATGATTGTAAAAGTGGCCCTTAGTGTATTTACTCAAGGCCCTACCAGACCAAATTCTAATATTAACAATGAGTTAACAGTTTGTGTGTTTGATATAAATTGTGAAAAATTGTCAGCCATCGGGATTCGATCCAAGACAGAGAGGGGAGAACAGCCAATAGCTTAGTTGGTTGAGTATATCCCGGCAAGAAAGGTGTCTCGGGTTTCACAATTTATTTTAAATATACAAAATGTTAACTCATTGTTAATATTAGACTTTGGTCTGGTCGGGCCTTGAGTAAATTATGACTTGTTCACTAGATGTTTAAACATAGTGGTAGCTTGGCAACCCCACATCTAATCATGTGACGATTATTAAATCCTCAGCAGTTATACGACCTTAAAAGTGAAAAATTGCTCAGCCATTGAGAGGAGAGCAGCCAATAGCTTAGTTGGTAGAGCACTATCCCGGCAAGATAGGTGTCTCGGGTTACAATCCAGATGGCTTACAATTTTTCACTATTTATTTCAAATATACAAACTATTAACTCATTGTTAATATTATTCTTCTCAGAGAATTGTAAACCAAAAATTCGGTTGGACCTTTAAAATATTGCATAATATTCGATATTCTGTATTCGATTATTCGCGTGTTCGGTAAAATATCGCAAAATTTTTCGTTTAGACTAGGTTAAGGTGCATTCACAAATGTAAATTAGGTTTATGGTTTTTGTTTAGATTTAAGTAAGTCATTCATAAATGTAAGTTTAAATTAACTGTAATTTAGTTTTGATATGTACAGGCATCTATGTAAATGCTTCAAAAACAATATTAAAATATGTGCGCCGTGAAACTGTCATTTGCTTGGCATTATTGGTTAACTTTCAGCAATTAAGTTTTGACAGTCTCCTTGTTCTTCTCGCATTTGTATAAAAAGCCGAATCCACCAAGTAAATACTAAATAAAGATGGATGTATATATCTATATCGTTTCAGACTCGTTCTCATTGGTGAAGTTTGTGACGTCAAACTAAATCATAAAGCTAAAGTTTGGACCTTGCAATGTTTAGCTTTATGATTTGGATTTAGAAACACTAAATTCTGAAGTGTGAATGAAGTCATGACATAATATGCAGCCAAAGTCTTTAAATCTAAAATATAAACCATAAATCTAAACTCAATTTTCATTTGTGAATGTACCTTTAGCGTAGGCTACGTTTACGTATTGTGTATTGGACCAAATTTTGTTGTAAACGAATTGGAAACAAAATTTTGGACTCAAGTTTTTCCGTGTGTTCAAAACTGTGTTTGAAATTGTGAACGAAAAGTGGAAATCGGAAATTCATATCAAATTCTAAATTTCTACTCGTGTGAAGAACAAAATTATATACGGTAAGCAGATTTTAATTTAATTTTTGTTTGTGTCGTCTTAATTTTATGTATGTTTGTGGTGTCTTTATTATAAATAGACTAGTTCGGAATTTATATTTATCGATTCGGTATATTTGATTAAAATATAAATTTTATTACTACTATTAATTGATTATATTTTAGTTTTGTTGCATTCCTAATTTATATACAAATACTGTAATACCTTCCAAGTTTGTTAGACCAAGATGGATATCCTGTCTTGACAAAGTTACCGATAATTCCTTCACTTGAACTCATAAAATTTTATTTGCAATAAATGGTAGCACATTTACTTCATTACCTTTTAAACAAGTATAAAAAGTACTGTTAAGTAAAAGAAGCAAAATATATCCCTCGTAGTGCAACAAGTGCATTGAATGTAGCCATAGCAAGCTCCAAAACGGAACCTTGTGCTAAAAAACACATAAACGGTAGATTAATTTATTTGATTGACAAGTAAATTCCGACCTAGTCAAGTTGCCTTCGCCGCACATCCGTGCAGCAGTCGTATAGATATGTTTATTTGCCCTGCAATCTCGACTGACCGTAAACCGAGAACTCTTTATGTCACAGGACTTGGATCACTTGATATTGTTACAAAAAAAAACAGACCGCAAAGAAAAGAAACGGAAAAATAAACTGTCAAAAGTCATTTAACTCATGAAATTCGCAGCAGGAAAAATAAATAAGAAAGTAAGACACGGATTAAGATGAAATTGTGAATAAAATTGAAAGAAGAATTTTTATAATTATTAATTTCAAATACGTAATAACAAAACTATTCTGGAAATGCTGTTGTTATTACTAAGGCCCGTTTCTACCATCTTTAGTTAAAGTGACAATTTACTATTAGTTGAAAATTAAACTTAAAGTTAGAAGCGATGCGAATGTCAGTTTTAATTTCCATTTAGCTCTAACCAAAGGTGGTAAGAAGTAAGAACAATGAGCCGGTTTCACATTTTTTAATAGCTATTTGTAATGAAGGCCGCGAAATCACTCTTTAGCGTACCGAGAGAAAATTTGTCGCCGAGGCCGCTTGCGGCCGAGGCAAGACAATCTCGAGGGCGCTAAAGGATTTCGCGGACAAGCTGTACGCAATATTTTTTTTACATTTTGCGTTCATAATGAAGTCATTACGATACGCAATTGCGTATCGTAATGACCTTCATTTCGATACGCAATTTTTTGTTTTAGACGGTTGGGACTAGATGACTTTTCTTTAACCCATTTTTACCTAATTTATTTTTAGTTAATTGACAATTCATTTTAATAATATAATGTCGAAATTATCATTATTTTTTTTATTTAGGGAAGATTGTTTACATGAAAATGTACAAATGGTTACAAATATAATCACAAATTGAGTAAGTAAATGTTGTTGTAGAAGGCGCAAAATATAAAAAATAGTATAAAGAACTCATTTTATAAGACTTTCTTTCGCACGCGTCAAAAACATGTCTTATAAAACACGTTCTTTAATATACTATTGTGCAATCGTCAAAATTAAGTAATAAAAATGCAAACTGTAGGTACAGCGTGTTCAAAAAAATTCCTAACTCGGAGTAGGCTATGAATAGTGAAACGTATGTCTGATCATTATTCAATTCAAAAGTCAAGTTGTCAAAATTGATCTTGAAATTTAATTTTAAGGAGAAAAGACAATAAAGAAGGATACAGTATATTAACATTCGCCGTTTTCTAATTTGTTTCCATTTTTAAATAAGATTCAAGAAGAAAAGCTTTGATTTCTTTAGATAACAGTTTGACAATATCTCATGTCATATTGACATTTAATTAAATATTTTTAAATTGACATACGTTTTTTTGTTCAAAGCCTACTCCGAGTTAGGAATTTTTTTGAACACACTATATTTATTTTGGCTACGAATGACGTACGAATGACGTACTGTATGTACTGTATGTGCAATCGTCAAAATTAAGTATTTGCAAATTTTATTAATTTTAAACAGTTTCATTGTAAATAGAAAGTTAGCTTTCAAGGTGGCTATGGGATTGACATTTAATAAACAAAACCATGCAATTCTCAAGTGTCAAATTGATTGTTTACCTAATTTCGCGGCCGCTACCATGACAACAGCTGCGAAATGAATTTCGCGGCCGTTACCATAACAACGGTCGCGAAATCCAATATCGCGGTCTGTATTGCGCATGCGAAATGCTTATTTCGCGTCCGGTTGCACAAAAAAAGTATTTTAAATGAAAGGTTATGCAATATAAAAATAATAATAATGTTTTGTTATTTCTGTAAATAATTAAATAAAAAGATTGGCGCCAGACGCCTGTGACGTCGGAGCACATACAGTACGTCATTCGTAGCCAAAAGAAATACAGTGTGTTCAAAAAAATTCCTAACTCGGAGTAGGCTTTGAAAAAAGAAACGTATGTCAATTTAAAAATATTTAATTAAATGTCAATATGACATGAGATATTGTCAAAACTGTTATCTAAAGAAATCAAAGCTTTTCTTCTTGAATCTTATTTAAAAATGGAAACAAATTATAAAACGGCGAATGTCAATATACTGTATCCTTCTTTATTGTCTTTTCTCCTTAAAATTAAATTTCAAGATCAATTTTGACAACTTGACTTTTGAATTGAATAATGATCAGACATACACGTTTCACTGTTCATAGCCTACTCCGAGTTAGGAATTTTTTTGAACACGCTGTACCTACATTTTGCATTATTTATATAAATAAAAGTAGGCGATAGTTTGTCACATGTTAAACTGTATGTGCTCTGACGTCACATTATGTTTCAGATCACGTGACTTTTTCAAAATATTACACAAATTTCAATAATTAATTGTAAAATATCGAATGCATATTTCGTGATATTTTCAAATTTGAGGCTCTTTAAAGAACAATATCTTTTAAAATTTGGTACTTAGAAGTCATATAAAAATTCTTGCAACATTATGTTGGGTTTTTACTAACTGTCACTTTAACTAAATGTGGTATGAGCGCGCCAAAATAACAAATTTTTTAATTATAATTATGTTAGGAAAAATGAGAAATTCGAAATGTATTTTATGGCTAGTTTGCAAAATCCGCATTTTTATAAGACGCCTAGTCATAAAACGCTGCCAGAATGTCATAGTTATTTTCATTTCAAGACCGTTAGTCAGAACTTTATGGGCGTGCACGGTACCTAACGAGCGAGCGAAGCGATCTTGTTATCCGTGCGAGCACGTAAATTTCGGGTAACGGTTGAGCATTATACAATATTTTATGATATACTGAATCGTAAATAATTTGAAAATAATTATTGGAACGTACAATACAATATATTAAACTATTTGATCGAAATAGTCTTTTGGAAACAAATGGCGAATCGAAATAATGAATAAATAAATCTGTTTACCGGTTTCAGGATATTAATCCATTGTTTATATGTACAAAAGTAATCTAGTAACTAAGTAATAACTGCATCTGTTCGGTAATGTTATTACTATAGTGATTTGTCAACAACGGTCTACAAAATGAAAATAAAATAAAATGAAAGTACAATGCTCTTCATTAATACATACAGATAACGCTAGTGTATCGTTCTAAATTCGGTTTAGTTTATTCTAAAATAATAAACTTAAAGAATAAAGCATATAATTTAAATATTTGTCATATTGACATATGTCAAAATAATTGTTCTGTTAACCAGAGCATTCTGAAAATAGCATGAATGATAGAATTTTAAAAAATGATATTTATTATTAATGTCTTCGTTTTCTGAAACCGATAAACTATTGAACAAACCACGGATGTTACGAATCATAACAAGCCTCAGATGTCTTAAAATCCTTGCTCTACGAGCTCGGATTTCAAACAGACATCTGCGGCAATTATGATATACATAACATTCCTAGGTATGTTAATAGCTAATACATATTGCTATGGTTTTAACAGCCCGTAATTTTTTTTACCACTAGAAACAGAGCTCTGTAATAAGACGTTTATGATTCAGTATAACGTAAAATCATTGTTGACTTAGCGGTGTTTTATAATTTGACTAGACATTTTATAAAACGACGAGGCCATTATAATATGAATACATAGAAATTTTTCTTGCAATTTATATAAATATACCTTAATTAACGCAGAAAACACACGCTTGGAAAATTCAGACCGAGTTTTATTATAATTTGTTATTGTTGTGGAGGAGCCCATTTTCTATTCCTTGCTTTTGACGCGTGTTTTAGAATTTAATTGAGGTCATTTTATAATTTTCCGGACAACGTTTCCCGTATACACTAGAAAATTAAGCGTTAAATATTAATTGTTTATTCTATAGCGTACTATACGTAGTTATCTAAGCAAAATTTAATTACAAAGTTTGCAATTTTTAATTATATTAGCTTAATAGCGTTGATAAGTTCAATAGATTGTTATATTAATATCAGTAGTTTGCAACTGTTATTTTATAATTAATTAATTTGCACGATGAGTTGCTTAACGTTAACGATAACATTAATTATTTACAGTTTAAATAATTACATAATTCTTTGCAAATTTAGGTTAGTGTAATATTTACATTTTTTCTATTCACAGTTATATTTGTAATAACAAAGGCATTTCCACGATGTAACGGTGTTGCTTTTTTGTTTTAACTTATCGCGAATTGTTTATTAATATGTTCAACAGTTGTTTATACATGAAACATTGTCTATTGAAAACATGTATATACGTGCAAAGATGATTCATGAAGATAGAACATGTTTTACAAATTAATAATCAGCTAATCGGTTCTTTTGAATTTTTTCGCTTCATGTAAATGTTGTAATTAAACATTACACATGTCAGTACTCTGATAAATTATACATTAACTTATAAATTACTAATTACACTACTGTCCATTTTAATTCTGTTAAGTAGAAGCATATTTCAACTGTGATCTGTGGCAAATTAAATTCGATTGACCCTTTCATGGAAATTTTTTACCGATTTTTTTTTTTTTAAGAATTTTGGTTATTAAAAGTATGAGTCTTCTTTTTTACTTCTACCAATAGATTTGTTTTAACTTGACTGAATAGCAATTCGGATTCATGTACTACTTCGTCGCCATCTAGCGACGTGTCTAAATAGTAAAGTCAAATGATGACATCATTTCTAAATTAAATTGTAATGTAATAGCTATTAACATACCTAGGAATGTTATGCACATTATAATTGCCGCAGATGTCAGTTTGAAATCCGAGCTCGTAGAGCGAGGATTTTAAGACATCTAAGGCTTCTTATGATTAATAACATCCGTGGTTTGTTCAATAGTTTATCGGTTTTAGAAAATTAAGACATTATTGTTAAATATCATTTTTTGAAATTCTCATTAATGCTACTTTCAGATTGCTATGGTTAACAGAACAATTACTTTGACATATGGCAATATGACAAATATTCAAATTATGTGCTTTATTGCTCATGTTTATTACTTTAGAATAAAATAGACCGTATTTAAACGTTATCTGTATGCATTAATGAAGAGCATTATATTTTCATTTTATTTTATTTTCATTTTGTAGACCGTTGTTGACAAGTCAGTATGGTAATAATAATATTGCCATACAGATACAGTTATTACTTAGTTACCAGCCTACTTTTGTACATGTAAACAACGGAATAATATCCTGAAACCGGTAAAATAATTTATCACATGCATAATTATTATTACGAAATTCTGGTTTTTGTTACTAGTGCATCTAAATTAGATGAAATGTTTCTGAAGCTGTGAAGCTTGTTTATAGGAGTTTTGTTTTAATTCAAGCTGCAACGTAGTTTTTAATAGTTTATTGTTGTGGATACATATTTGACGACGTTTCGGCTTTGATTATGGTCATTATTAAGTCAGACCATGTAAATTACATATGGTCAAAATTCTATGAATGAGTTACAATATAAAACAGGTTTTATTATAAGATATGAAACTCATTCATAAAATTTTGACTATATGTAATTTACATGGTCTGACTTGATAATGATCTTAACCAAGGCCGAAACGTCGTCAAATATGTATCCACAACAATAAACTTAAAACCTACGTTGAAGCTTTGATCCAAAAAAACTCATATAAAACAAATATATTTCAGTTATTATAACCAAAATTGTAAAATTTCATTAATGTGAAATATCCTATTTTACGAATACTTCTGAATCATAATTTTGACAATTATAGGTAATTAATATGGATGGATAGGATGAAATATATTGTTTTAAGTGTTAACGAAACTCGAAATCTCAGAATTTACAGCATTTCTTCTTACGAAATATATGTTTCAGTATACGCTTATATCTTCTGGGCAATATACTGAAACGTTGTTTTTGTGAGAATAAAAAATGCAGTATGACTGTGACTAAAATTTCGAGTATTAGAAATGTACCCAGATTATATTGTTTTACGTAATTATTGTTGTATTCTTTAATGCAGAACTCCTTATAACCTGTTATCTTTTTGTAGGCAAATCTGCGTGGACGATGGTCAAGAACTTTCCTTACAATACGGCTGCCAATTTTACGAAGTGAGTGCGGCTGAAAACTTCGCTGGAGTATCCCTCGCCTTCCAGTCATTGTTGCGCGAAGCCAGATCTGTTCAGTTACTGAAAGCACTACCGATCAGAAGAAAACTTGGCGTTAACAGCGTGTCAAAGGTCCTGGGGAACATTTTTGGGAAGAACTCAAAGACAGACAGGAAGAAACGACCGTCGCTCAGTATCTAAGGCTGATTACCACCTAGGGTAGATATTTACTGCCAAGTTCTGTTGTACAGGATGAAAGGAAAGACGTTAATATGTAAATTTTCAAAATAAAACGTAAAATTGTATGTAAAGAGTGTTTTGCATTATGAAATTTATTGATCGAAAAATTAGGCATAATAAGTTTTTCGGATTCAAAATGTTCATTTCTGTCAAATAATATATTTGAGTTAAATTAACAGACTCAAAGTAATTAAATCATATTTGGAAAATATAGAAAACATTTTGTAGGTAAACTAAAAGACTTGAAACTAATATGTATTAATGGATTAATTTCAAAAGGTAATTTTCTTTCTAAAACTTTCACAGTTTATTTGAAGATGCCTTATTAATTTGAAAATACAATTTTCCAAAATTACTAGTATTCCGGGTGGTTCTCGAAATCTGTTACATAGGCATTTTGTGCATTGTTTTTTAAATTATTAAAAAAAAACTACTTCAAAATAGCTATTTGTGTATTAAGAGCGCAAAATGGGACATTGTCGATTGAGAGGTTGTCCTGCATCGCGCAGCATTTTCTCAAATCGACAATGTCCATGTACGCTCGAAACACACACAAGATTTTTTCTACAGTCGCCACAATGGGGTCCTCCACCATAACAAACATTTTTTTTTGTATAATTTATTTGTTTCAAGTACATTACACTAGTGCAGTGAAAAAGTGGATGTCCATTGGGAGCGTTCATGCCAAACTTTTGCTATTGCTTCAATCTAATCTAAGCATTTTATACTTTCGTTTTTGTAAATGATTGCCCTATTTTATTTTTACAACAGTGCGCCATTTTGTTTAGTTATGTAATATACCGGGAGAGCAGTTATATGTCATATTGACTTGTGAAGGTTGTAAATTTGTAACTACAGTGCCATTAGTTCCTGACTAAACGTTTACATTAAGAATGTAGACAAGTGACATTTCTCAACATTGTATAGTCAGAAATTAGGACAGAGAGCGTTTTTCCTACTTTCTCGCGCATACGCTGTAAATTGACATTTTGCGTTGACAAAAGAGAGGGCAAATGGCTACTGTATATATAGGCTGTAGAAAAATTAATATAAAAATTGTTGAGCATCAAATACTGCATTAAATCAGTAAATTGTGAAAATTATTTTTGAAAATTTCGAATTTAAATTTCCGAGCCATGAAATTAAAATAAAATAAAAACAAACTTTTTATTTTTCACAAAATTTTATTTATTTATATATATATATATATATATATATATATATATATATATATATATATATATATATATATATATATATATACCGGATGTTCACTTTTTCATAGGACATAGGAAATACAATGTTAAAATTTTATTATGCGATAGTTCGTTCCCTATGAATTTTAGAACAAAAGTGTAAATGTTCAGAAATAAAAATTGCATCGAGCAAGCTTCAATTTATTGATATAATTCGTTCCTGTCGTGAAATAAACGTAAAATAAAATTTACAATTTTTAGCTATTTACAGTGTGCCGTGGAAAACAAAACATACAATTCAAACAGTCGTACTGTTTGAGTTTGACAGATGACATTTGTTATTGTCGTAAAGATTTAATAATTATTGCCTTCATTTAAATTATTTATCAGTAATTATGGATACATTTACTATCTCTGAAAAAATTCAATGGATAAAATGGTATTTGGCTGGAAATTTGTTAAATCAAGTGAGAGATTTATTTGGTGCATTATATCAGGCCCGGCCTATTCCTGCACGTGGGACTATTAGCAGAATTATAAACCTTTTTAATGAAACAGGAAGTGTTATTCCTCTTTGTAATAACTTAATGACAATGACAAATGTTTTGTTTTCCGTGGCACACTGTAAATAGCTAAAAATTATAAATTTTATTTTACGTTTATCTTCTGACAGGAACGAATTATATCAATAAATTGAAGTTTGTTCGATGCAGTTTTTAATTCTGAACATTTTTTTGTTCTAGAATTAAAGGGAACGAACTATCGCATAATGAAAATTTTAACATTGTATTTCCTATGTCCTATAAAAAAAGTGAACACCCGGTATATATATATATATATATATATATATATATATATATATATATATATATATTAATACAATTACAATAATTTAGAATTCATTAGCAGAATAACAATTTGTTTTTATAGATTTCAAATATTTATTTTTATCCAATACCGACTCATAATATACTTGTTACTATGTGTTACTGATTTATATGCAGAATTTTGTGATTTTACAATTTTATTCGAAGAATTTCTTTTTAAAATAATTTGCGCAAGGAAAAACAGTTTTCCCATGTTATATGCGTTAGTACCCGATTTCGAGGGCCCCCGAAATATTTGTGACGTAAAGAATAGTTATTTTTGTAAAAAGTGCAAAAACTACTTATTTTATTTAACGAAACAGAAACGTACGAAATTTTATGTTTTAATAATATTTTATTTATGGTTCAATAAATTCATAAGACTCAGAAATAATGAAACTGACAACTGACTAATAGTATTTACTCAACATTCTAATCACGCTAACTAATTTCTATGGCTATTTTAAAATACATTTGTATGTTTGAAAAACAATTGAATTTTTTATTTTATAAGTTAAAATAATCAACCGTGATTAAAAGTAAATACTATCAGTACTTACCTATGTCTAATGGATGGAATATTTGGTACAGTTTTCTGTTTTATCACACATAACATTATCAGAATATTATGAACAGTAAAACACCCAATCATAAATTGGAAACTTGAATATTAAAAAATATATTGATAAATTTAAAATTATTTGGGCTTTCCTTTCTCCTAGCAGTAAGTCTAAATTATTTTTATAAAATGATAAATGTGACAATGCAATAATGTAAAATAAATAAAAACAGACATTTCTCTGTAAATATACTATGAATAAGTAATGGTATTTCTATAAAATTGTAAGTAAAAGATTCAAGTATTGAAGTCTCTTACTGATCTCAAAATATAAATACATCTTAGTGAACATAAAATACACTAGTTTACATATTAACATTTTGTATTAGAAATATAGTAATAATAATCTGGATAGCTAGTCTCAGCTATTAAAAATTGTTGATGTTATTGATATTTTTATTTTGTAGCAATATGTGATTATCTTATGACAACAAGATTGACAATATATTTTTACAAACTGTATTAGAGAATGTTATAGGTACATAGTTTTATAAAATTTGTTAAATGTGATATATTACAAAATTCAATCAATGCAAATAAGTGCAATTTTAGAATGTAATAGGTGCCTTTCCTCTAAATCTGTAATAAAACATAAAGAAATTATATATCGTACATATATAGCTGTTCATTTTAAGCGGTATACTATTGTTATTTCGAGGACTATAATAGGTACAAAGTTGGTTACATTAGCAAACAATTTCTATATCAAGAGACTACCCCAATGAATTGAAAAATTAACCAGAGGTTCTCAAAATATGGGTCGCAACTTTTTACCTCTCGCTAAGAGAGGTACCTATTGAATTCATGCTAAAAATCGTATATCCAGATTTTAGTGAATAAGCACGTTTAAGGTCCCTAGAATCCGATTATAACATTTTTACGATGATGTCCGTGTGTGTGTGTGGATGTGTGGATCCACGATTTTTCAAATACTATAAGATTTAAGACATTTTTAACTACGGATTCCTCAATCTAACAATAATGGGAAGAGTTGATTAAGTTTTGGTAACAATTGGACGTTAAATTCTTTATTCGATAAATATAAATTCATTATTATATCTTCTATAGATTTAGAGATAAAGAAATGCATATAAAATAATTTGATGTAAAAATTCTTAGATCAAACTACTTCAAGGCAAGAAATTCAAATGTTTGTAATTCACACATAAACGTCACTGTCAAAAATATTTGTATGCCACTGTCAAAAATATTTGTACATCATTATGAAGATTATGAAAATAAAGAAAAAGTCAACAACGCAAAAGAATGTACGTAAAAAAGAATATAAAAGGAATTTGCGAAAAAATTACGAATATAAAGAAAAAAAAGGAAAGTACCTAGTAAAAGAATATTTCAGGATATTGAATATAAAGAAAATATATGTATTGTACATAATTTATATTAAAATATCCCATAGAGTTTGCAAATATATGTGAGAAGTATTTTGTAGTGAGACATGAATATATGTATTTGTATTTAAAAATATTTTTTGTTTTATGCGTATAACCAGGTAAAATATCTGGCGAGAGGTTATGTGCTTGCCACATCAGATTTTTTATTTTTAATGGCAACATATACTTTTTGTTTTTATGGGCTCATTCGATAGAGATTTATATAACATCTTAATAACTTCACATGATGATATTTTTCAGGAAAATGCATATATTTTTTATTATTTAAAAATGACTATAATAAGACTGCCACAAAAATGGAATAAATGAAACACGTTAATTTTTTAATATTTAATTAGAATGCCATCAAAAATTAAGTAACATTTAATAAAAAAATATGATTAATTACAAATTTTTATTAACTACATGAATTCTAATCATGATACTACTATAAACACAAGATATGATATTGCGCATGTATCGCTCCATGTATTTCTACAGCTGTGACGTCACCCAGTGACATAGGTAACTGCATAAATAATAAAATATTATTATAAACACAATTTTTAGACAAATATAATTGGGGATGTTAACTTATTTGTTTATAATTTAGTTTGTCCTACATGTAGTAATAAAAATAATTTTAATAAATAATACATAATAATCAAAAATTTATATTAAGATAATTACTGTTCTCAATTAAATAACGAAATAGTTTTCTTTTTGTTATTTATTAAATAAACATTAATTAATATTAATTGTATTTATTTTCAGCCAGATTTGATATAACTGAAAGTTTTCAATGCTATTTGCTACTGACTTGTCACTGGATGACGTCATGCGCGTGTCGAACGAAAATGGAATCTCTAAATGGCATATTCTATTTCTATGTAAAAAAATCTGGTGTGGCCAACACAATACCTTTTACAGTCCGAGTCACAAAAAAATTAAGTTAATCCTTATTTTTGGATTAGCGAATTTTACTCTAATTTTAACAGTTTATTTCTTAAAATATAATCTAATCCAAATAACTACCTTTTTTTTAAACCCCTCAACAGGATTAAATACCAATTACAGAGTAGGTTTACATTCACACACATCCATTCCTTAGTGGGATTCGAACCCAGAGCCCCGAGGGCACTCATGACATAAGGCGTTGCTCTAACCATTGTGCCACCGGAGCTATAATAAAATGAAGATTAAATTTTAAATACCGGGGTGGAATAGAATTCACTAACTCAAAAATAAGGATTAGCTTAAACATTTTTGTGAATCGTTAATTTTTATTAATCTAAATACATACCTACATATTTACTTATGCTGGAAACTGTATTGAATTCCTTTTCTATTGTTCTATTTCCTTTTTTCTTTTTAAAACGTTACTAATATTATTTTGAAATGATTAGTTCTTTGATAGTGACATTTATCTGTCAGTTACATACATTTGAATAACTCCGTTTTGTTTGTTTAAAGCGTAGGCTCTGGGATTTAAATTATAGATAATCAAATAAATTTAACCATAAAATATGTAGAAAAAGTATTAATGCAAATCTATAGTAACATTAATCTCGAAAAAATAACATTTAAAGGCATTTTTCGAAGAAAAACTATTTTAAGCTTCTAGTAAAGTGCCATTTTCGGTTATCCGATTTTCACCAAAATCTAATGGGCTCTTTCCATTACAAAAACACAAGGTTTCAAAATTTTCTGAATGATAGTATTTGAGTTAGAGTGGAGGATCCACACACACATACACGCAGACATCATCGTGAAAATGTTAAAATTGGATTCTAGGGACTTTAAAACGTGCTCATTTACCAAAATCTCGATATGTGATTTTTAGCACGATCCCTATACCTCCCTTACCAAGGGTAGCGGGAGATAAAAAGTTATATCCCGTATTTTGAGAACCACTGGCAAGAAAAATTGTTTCTTTTCTTATATATTAGTGTATAAAATGTTATATTTAACTTTGTTTGAATCTCTTATAGTTCTCAAATAATAAATGTGTCTAATTTAAAATGAACATCTGTATATAAAATATCTTATAAATGTTAATGAAACTGTAAGTGTAGACAATAAATTTATGTACAGTAGACGACTACTTGAGTCTTTAAACAAAACGTTCCTATGAATGAAATACCCAGTAGATATAAAACAAATTTTGATATCAGTGTACAAAGTAGTTCAATACATCCCAGATTAGATCGAACTCGCATACATCTTTAGTTTTATAAGTTTGTTAATTTAAATATATTTTAACGCAAGATTATTTTACAAGGCTGTTGATCTTTGTAGTAAATTACTTAGTTTTAAGTCATTGAAATTCAAATAAACCACGCAAGGAACAATCAGATGTACTTTCATTTTTAAAAAGGAATTAAAAATGTTAATGTAAAATTTATAGTCATAAATGTAAAGTTATTTGAATTTCAATATTTTTATAAATAAATCGAATATTATTATTATTTCATATCATAATGACCAGTAAAATATTCCATGTAAAAATTTTAGTTTTAATTTTGTATCGCAATGTTCCAGTTATTTTTGTACATAAAATAGAATATTTGTATATATTTAATATATTCCATATTGTAGTCATATTATGCTTAAACGACGTATATAATTGCTCTAGTAATTGTGGAAGAAATAATAAAAATCATTTTCTTATCAATGCTATTTTTGATTTTTCCGTATGACCTGAACTTCATATTCTACATTCATACATAAAAGTTGCTCTATGGAAACGACTTCGAAAGATGATACATGTATTAGACCAATACCAGCCATCTACATGAAATAAGGATAGATTGGCATCAAATATTCCATTATCTAATAAATAGATTTCCTTAAATATTTAATCAAATATTAGTTGGGAATTTTTTTGTAGAACAAGTAAGTTACAATTATATAAATATTTAAATTGTAACGCAGTTTTACTTATTTTTGTTCCATTGTTTACAAACGTATACAGGATGTAACAGCTAAACGAGCTACCTCAATTTCTATATTATTAAAGATACAATAAAATACTGGCAATCTTATAAAAGAACAAGGGGGACATCCGATTAGAGATGAAAGTATTTTTTAAAACAAGTACTTCTTAAGTTACAACACAAATTAATATATTTCTTAAATGGGATGATACATATTTATGAGGCCCATGCGATGGAGTATTTTTTCTGAATTCAACCATGTAATCATTGTTTATCCTAATATAACAAAAATATTGCGAAAATTCATTTGATATTTAAATAAATTTAATTTTTATAGCTATTTTTCAATAGGCTATGTATGAAAAACAAAAACAGCTGTCTATCAATTTGAATTATTTAGGATGGAAATTAAATAGAAAGCAATTCATAAATGGAAAAACGGAAAATAATCAGACACGCAGTCTAATGAAAATTATTTATTTCCTGGCCTACGTTTCGAATATAACTACAGTCTTCCTTAGGGCTAGAAATGGGCAATTATAAAATGTAACATTCATAGGGAACGCCCATACGACCCATTGGAGATAACAATGTGTAATATTTGAATATATTTGTATAATTATATATCAGGTAATTATTTTAGCTGGAACGCAGAAAAACAACTTTTCGAAAAATTTAAATTGAAAAATAAACGTTGAGTTTTTTCTGCGTTCCAGCTAAAATAATTGAGTTGATATATAATTACACAAATATATTCAAATATGACACTTTGTTATCTCCAATGGGTATAATTGACCATTTCCATTCTACAGAAGTTAAGCAATAAAATAATAATTAGGATTTATCCTATAAATAAAGAGGATACTGTTTGTCCGAATGAATGTATATGATTTATCTAAAAATTTTCAATAAGAAATAAAAAATAAAAGTATTTTGAAATAAATACGACTATATATAACTAATTAAAAAAATCTGATGTGGCCAACACATAACCTCCCGCCATGTACCGCCCGAGTCACAAAAAAGATTAAGCTAATCTTTATTTTTAAGACCCCATGAGGTCTCGTAGCCGCGTGCCTGAGTGTCAGGCCGCGAATCTGGGGAACAGGGTTCAATCCCGACCAACGCCAAATATTTCCAATTTTAAATGGCACAAAATTGACCCCTGTGGTGCACTCCCCACCCTAGCAATGAGTGACCATGAGGTGACGCCTGGAAAGCGCCCGCACGGTGCAAATATTTTATCATTACCGATATCTGTGTACAAAGCAGATTGGCACACCTATAGCAATGAGTAATAAGCCATGATGATATATTTATTTATTTATTTACTTATTTTTGGATTAGCGAATTTTACTCTTATTTTGGCAGTTTATTTCTTAAAACATAGTCTAATCTAATCCAAGCAACTACATTTTTGATGATAAAATGAAGATTAAATTTCAAATACTTGGATAAAATAGAATTCCGTAATACAAAAATGATAATTAGCAGAAACTTTTTTGCGAATCATTAATTTTTATTAATCTAAATACATACCTATATATTTACATATGCTGGAAAATGAATTGATTTCCTTTCCTATTTTTCTTTTTTTTAAACGTTACTATTATTAATTTGAAATGATTAGTTCTTAGACATTTATCTGTCGTTACATACATTTGAATATCTGCGCAACCAAGGAGTTTTGTTTGTTTAAAGCGCAGGCTCCGGGATTTAAATTATAGATAATAAAAATAAAAATAACATTTAAAGGTATATTTCGAAGACAGCCTATTTTGAGCATCTAGTAAAGTGCCATTTCCTTCAAATCTAATGGGCTCTTTCCATTACAGAAAAAGTTAGAAATACAAGGTTTCAAAATTTTCTGAATGATAGTATTTGAGTTATAGTGGAGGATCCACTCATACACACACATACACACACACACACACACACACATATATATATATATATATATATATATATATATATATATATATATATATATATATATATATATATATATATATATATATACAGGGAATTTATTTTAACGTGCAACATATGGTCAATCACTTCCATGGTTACTACACACTACTGTCAAAAAAAGACAGCAATGTAATATTTGTCCATTTTAAAATGCAACAAACAAAAATTTATAGTTATGTATTTTTAATACTAATTTCCAATAAATTAGCCTACATACTATTAACAAAAAACCAAAACTTTAATGTAGCACATCTTAACAAACTTTGGCTTACAAAAATTAATAATATTAATGCAATAAATATTCAAAAATATCTCCATTCACACTGAGGCAATATCCTAGTCGCTCGTAGAAAGAATTGACACCATTTGTGATGTGTTCTGGAGGTATCTCCTCTGCTGCAATACTATTTATAATGTTGCATTTTAAAATGGACAAATATTACATTGCTGTCATTTCTGACAGTAGTGAGTAACCATGGAAGTGATAAACCATATGTTGCATTTTAAAATAAATTCTCTGTATATATATATACACTAGACATCATCGTAAAAATGTTAAAATTGGACTCTAGGGACCTTAAAACGTGCTCATTTACCAAAATTTCAATATACGATTCAATATGATCGAGTATTTTTTGCTTCTAACTTGTACATAAGAAACAAATGAACAATAAACTTGGTACTCATTGATGCACATTTTCATTCTGAACATTTGTCGTCATTACCTTTTTTTCTAAAATTAATAGGTACAGAGATATCGATAAATCAAACATTGAATTTCCTATGTTCTGGAAACAAAGTAGACACCCGGTATAGATATGAACTGAATATAAAACTATTTATTAAAGTTTGAAGTTCTATTTTGAAGGCAAGAGGAAAGTTGTTAAAATTTCAATTCAATTAAGCTGAAAATAGATTTTCTACTTGTTTGGATGCACAAATTCAAGCGAAATATAGTAAAGTTTGCTTGCACGTCCAGAAATGTAATTTTCTTCTCTGGAAACATTACAGGTAAATTACAGTCTCAATCGCTGCTTTTGAATGAAATTCTCCTCAAAACTTTATTCATTCCCAACTTTTTGTTTGAATTATTCATTTAACCTTCCCGAACTGCAATTATTTCCAGAATTGGATAAATTAAAAGTCAATAAAGTTGCTCTTTCAAATAAATATATTTAGAAATTATTAAAATCGTGAAATTCAATTCTTTAGAAATTGGTAATTTGAATTATGTAATTTTTATGCCGAAAGTATTAAAACGAGTAAATAAAACAAAAAGTTGGAAAAAGTTTCTCCATTCGTCATTTCATTGTGCTTTGTACCATAAAGAAATACATCTTACGGACAGAACCGTAACTAGGGACATATGACAAAAACATAGATATAAACTTGAAAATTGAATTTGCTTTTTGTCGCATTTTCTTACTTTAACGGTTATTTTCTACTTTTTCAATCATAAACGATTTTGCTGCTACCCTATATTTTGCAGTATATCAAACTTTGAAAGAAGATTTACTTTTTATTTTTAGAAAATGGTTTTCGTTTTAAATTAAAATATTTTTGTTGTTTTATGAATTATTGGTGCAATAAATTAGAAATGATTTAAAGTTGTAGCAATTTCTATGTTACTAGGTACCTAATCTATTTATTCATATACCTATTTTTTATTTTCTTAAGTAAATTAATATATACAGAGTGTTTCTCAACTTGTAGGTACATATGGGAATGGCATAATATCGTACTGATCACGAAACAAAAACATTTTTCCTAAATTATAAAATTTAAGCTTGAGGTACATTTAAAGCAAATATTTTTGGACCACTAGTTGAATAGCTGATTTTTAATAGTTTTTATTATTTTTACTAATAACTAATGTATAACATTACCTTCCTTCCGGCAGTTGTATGTGTTTCATACAAATTCCATACGGGGAGTTCCTATATTTCCATTAAAATTATAACACAAACATACTCACATACACTGAAATCTTTCAATCAACATTTTCTTAATATATTTTTAACTCTATGTCCATTTAATATGAAGTATAAAATGCAGTCAAATCGTATAGAGAATAAAATATTCTTTAATATTTATAATAACATTAAATGTGAAAAATGTTATTTATGATTGTTTTTTCAAGAAAAACAGTTAAAATCCTCAAATGAGGGTACTTCCGGTTGACCAATTAAAACCAAAATTGAATCAGCTCTTCATATGGATGTAACGAAGAGATTCGATAGAATTATAATTTTTGGAATTGTATTATTAGAGTTATTGCAGATGAAATTTGTGTTACACATATACATACATACACACACACACACACACACACACACACACACACACACACACACACACATATATATATATATATATATATATATATATATATATATATATATATATATATATATATATATAATTTGGCGCACACACACACACACACACACACACACACACACATACACACACATACACACACACACACACACTCACACACACACTCACTCACACACACATACAGACATCATTGTAAAAATAGTAAAATCGTATAGGGACCCTAAAACGTGCTTATTGAATAAAAACTCATCAACAAATTTTTAAACCAAAGACAATACCTTCCTTACCTAAAGGTGACGGAAGGTAAAAATTAGTGTCGCCATTCGAAAGAGCATAAACAATACATCACTAAAATTGCCTCATAATGAGGCAACTTTTATTTATGTAAATCTACTTCGTAACTCTTAAGCCTCACTCACAATATGAAATTAGTAGTTAGTGTTAGTAGTTATGGTTACTAATAATAATTAGTAGTTAAAGATTGGTAAACAGCGTTCAGAATACATGAAATTAACGACTACGAATAACTACTTTTTTGGAAAATTTGGTTCAAAAAATTTAAGAGCTGGTTTAATTTAATACTTCGTGTTTAGCAGATTTGACTATTATTTAACATTTTTTTATATATCTCTCTTTTCTGGTGTATAAAAAAGTTACAACCTGCAAAATTGATATGTATTTTTATAAGACACACATTTTAAAAATGTTTATTTGTAACAGACTAATAAAATCGGCATTTCTCTTAAAACAACTGTCAACCCCAAACCTCAACAAATGTCATAACATCTTTATTTTTCTACAATATATCTATTTCATTCCATTCTGTTCTGTGATTAGTTACTGTTAACCACTAACCATAAGTTTGGAGCTTACAAACTCTTGCGCTAACTGAAATTAGCGTAGACCTGCGCTGCGCTCATTTCATTATTGTGAACGCTATAATACAACTACGTATGTTAAGCTTTTTGCGCTAACCGTAACTACTAGTACTAACCACTAATAATTTCGTGTTGTGAATGAGGCTTTATTGTTGTCGTGTTTCGCATGTTCAATACGTTAATAATTTATTTAGAAATACAAAATTCGTCTGGCAATTCACAAATTTGTGAAGGTTATAATATTTTTGTAAATACAAGCTTGAAGTTTCATTATATTTTGTCTTCGTTTCGAAATATATTTACTTCCTGTAAGAAGGATTGGAGAGGAAGTTCTTGCTACTGATGAAAATCTTTTGCTACGGCTCTGCTAATAAAAAATGTGCAGTGGTATCTGCGATCTCTGGCGATGCAGTGACCAAGCCTTTGCCAAAAACAGGAGACAATGCAAGGAAAACTAATAGCTCGCACTGACATATTTCTGGAATTATCTGCAGATGATAGTAAAAAAAATGCCACGTAAGCATGAGATATAGTGCAAAGACAAAGGATTTTTTATCGCCGCAAAAATTTATGTGTCGATACGTTTAGACCACAATTTTGTCATCATTTATCATCTTGTTTTCCTTAGTTGTTATCATTCAATGAAAATTAATCTTTATCGGCGCCAAATAATATTATTTTTGCACTTATATTTTATATGATTTTTTACCTCCCGTCACACCGTAGGTAAGGGAGGTAATGTTTTCGGTCCATAATTCAATAGTGAGTTTTCAGTGAATAAGCACGAATTAGGGTGCTATTTAAAACATGAAATTAGCGAGAGGTCATGTGCTGGCCACATTAATTTAATTAACTTTTCTATGTTTCGATTCCAAATGAATCATCATCAGGGATAGTTAAAGTACAGTTGGAAAATAAGATAAAAATAATGTAATGGGCTTATTTTCCAACTATCCCTGATGCAGGCCCGTAGTCAGGGGGTGGCCAGGTGGGGCTGAGCCCCATCTACGAACTGACCAAGCCCCACCTAGAAAAATCTTAAAAATATCTTAACTAAATTGTTTGTATTATTGACATTTAAGTACCTACATTGTCGATTATCGTGAAAGAGTTTGGAACCAACGACCAAACATAAGTAGACAAATCATTCCCCATCGGCAGATGTACCCTATTTTACGCTACTTGAAGATGGAACAAGGGATAGAAATAATAGAGAAAATATTGCAATCGGAATTCGTTACGTAAAAGATTGCAAAATATTTGAATCTATATTATGTATTAAAACTACAGAGAACTTGGATGCTGAAACTTTTACTACTTTACCACTAAAGGTTTTAGAAGATGTGGGTTAGATAGCAGGCGTTTACTTAGTCAATGTTATGACGGAGCTTCTGTTATGAGCGGTAAAAAAGGTGGCGTTCAAGCTAAAATCCAACAAGAACAATACCATACGTCCATTGTTGCAACCATCGACTACATTTAGTAATTGTTAAGGCAATAAATGACGTAGCTATCATTAAAACTTTTTTTGAACAATGTTCCATGCTATATAATTACCTTAAACAGGGGTCCATTGCCAAAATATACGAAGGTCACTCACTAAGTCGTCTTTTAGAGCAACGATGGTCTGGACATTTGCAAGTAACCAACATAATTTATAGTAACTATAAAGCAATTATTACGGCATTAAAATCGATCTCAGGTAACAGAAATTTTAGAGGAGATCAAATAGTAGAAGCAATTGGTTTACATACTGTTGTGATTAAATTACAATTTCGTTTTTGTGCAATATTTATGCGAAAAGTATTACAAGCATTGCATCCAGCTGAAAAAATGTTACATGCCCGAGAAACAAGTTTAAAGGACTCCGCTCAAATAATTGATGCAGTAGTGGAAGTTATTTCAAACATGCGGAATGATATTACTTATATCGAAATATTAGAAGAGAGTAAAAGCGGTGATTTTGAGATTGAATGTTCAAGAACAGAAACCGATATTCAATCCAAAAGACGCAGAACACCAAGCAGTAATCTTAAAGATTATATAGTTATGGAAACAACAGGTGATGTCACTAATGAAGAAATCGCTCTTAAGTCGGTGTTTTACGAGACTCTCGACATAATTTTGAATGAACTCGCACGAAGATTTAGCGATAATCATGCTTTATATATATATATATATATATATATATATATATATATATATATATTATATACTACTAAAATTTTTACTATTTTTATTAATTTTCAGCCCCCTCTGAAAAAATTATAGCCCCATCTATTGATGGTTCCTGGCTACGGGCCTGCCCTGATGGTGATTCATTTGGAATCGAAACCTAGAAAAGTAAATTAAATTACTATTTAGTAAACACTGTTGACCACGACAGCATCTCCACTTATTTCTTATCATCCCTTAAATTTTAACATTTAAGTGGTTAAATTGACAATATCGAATCGAAACGAAATATCAAATGAGTAAATATTACGATCAAAATTTCGATACGTACTGTTTTGTGAACCTGTAGTTAAGACAACCTACAACTAAAGTGACAAGTTTATCCGATTGAACTAAATTTTAATGGGTTCTTCCTAAATTAGAATAGAATAAGAATTCAAGGTTTACAAATTTTCTAAATGATAGACACATTTGAATTGGTGGGCTAAAATGATAAGATAGCTTTCTAGATACCTTAAAATATGTTTATTTACCAAAACCTCGATGTGCGATTTTTAGTACGATCCATATACAGATAAACGACTAACGTTTCACGTTGGTATGGCGAGAGGTAAAATCTTTACATCTTGATACTGTTTTACAGTTCTATTAAATCTTCTTAATTTTCTAAACAATTTACTGTAAATAAAATATATTGTTGATTAAAAACATTTTCCATTTAATTTAATGTTAAAATTAGCTGCATTTGTGCAGCAATAATATAAAATTCTCTAATTAACGTGAGAAATTTACGTGACACTGGGAAATATAAAGTTTAATTACAGAAATAATAAACTAAGTTAAATCATGAAAGTTGCCTAATAAAGAAGTTCATTTCACGTCATTTTCTACTTTACATTTTGCTGACAAACACAGTACCACCCATTTCATAAAAACAATATTAGTGGGTAGATACCTAGTTATATTTGACTGAGTTGTTTATAGAGTTAATTAACTACCAACAATCTGTTTTATGTGGCTGGCTATAATTAGATATCGTCATGAAAATGAACAGTTTATGTTAGAATTAATAATTTAGGTAAATGGCTTCGATGACTGCTCAATGTTGTGTGGGAATAATCAAATTTACACAACGTTGTTGTGCGTGTTCTACTTTCGTACAGTAAACATTCAAATTATTATCGATTGTTGTTCCTTTAGAAACATATATTTTGTTTGTAATTAGTTAATTACTTCTCTTAAGTACAATATTTACCCCTGTACTAATATGTAAACGAAAGCACATACACACAGACATATAGACATCATCGCAAAAATATTAAAATCGTATTCTAGGGACTCTAAAACGTGCTTATTCATTAAAAACTCACCATCGAATTTTTTGATCAAAAACAATACCTTCCGTACCTAAAGGTATGACGGAAGGTATTCACTTAATTTCCAATTCACTTAATGTCTCAATGATTGAGAACTATTTATAATATCTATACAGGATGATACAAAATTTCTTACTATGATCATCTTATGAGCCTTTTTGTCTAGTTTAAGTTTGCTATTAACACTTTGTTGTATCTCATAAAATAAACGAGAAATTCTTGGTGCCGGATTCACGCCAAACACCCTGTAAAAAGAAAAGCGTTACTTTTATCAATTGTCTTGTGTAATTAATTCACGTTTGCCATACGAAATTTTATTCAACAATTTTTACCTCCCGCTATCCTTGGTAAGGGAGGTATAGGGATCGTGCTAAAAATCGCATATCGAAATTTTGATAAATGACCACGTTTTAAGGTCCGTAGAATCCAATTTTAACATATTCACGATGATGTCTGTGAGTCTGTGTGTATGTGTGTGTGGATCCTCCACTCTAACTCAAATACTGTCATTCAGAAAATTTTGAAACCTTGTATTTCGAACTTTTTCTTTAATGGAAAGAGCCCATTAGATTTTGGTGAAAATCGGATAACCGGCAATGGCACTTTACTAGAAGCTCAAAATAGTTTTTCTCCAAAAAATACCTTTAAATGTTTGTTTTCGAGATTAATGTTATTATATAAATTAACGATTATTAAATTTTCTACAGATTTGCATTAATACTTTTTGTATATATATATATATATATATATGTCTATCTATATTATTATTATTATTATTATTATTATGGATAAAGTTATAAAATTATCTATAATTTAAATCCCGAAATCCCGGAACCTACGCTTTAAACAAACAAAACTCTTTGGTTATGCTGTTATTCAAATGTATGTAACTGACAGATAAATGTCACTGTCAAAGAACTAATTTCAAATTAATAATAGTAACGTTTTAAAAATAAAAAAGTAAATAGAACAATAGGAAAGGAAATCAATACAGTTCCCAGCATAAGTAAATATGTAGGTATGTATTTAGATTAATAAAAATTAACGATTCGCAAAAAGTTTAAGCTAATTCTCATTTTTGGATTAGTGAATTGTATTCTATGCCGGTATTTAAAAATTATTCTTCATTCTATTATAAAAAAAGTTAGTTACCTGGATTAGATTAGACTATATTTTAAGAAATAAACTGTCAAAATTAGAGTAAAATTCGCTAATCCAAAAATAAGGATTGACTTAATCTTTTTTGTGACTCGGGCTGTAAATGACGGGAGGTATTGTGATGGCCACACCAGATTTTTTTAAATGGTTCGTTGGGGAATACCGCAAACTAATAATTATTTTTTAATAGGCGGACATTTGATCTGAGACATCAAGATACTTGGAGAATTTGGATGCAGCTTCCAAGCTTTCGGTTTCCACACTGCAGATCTTCGAAGGCAGCTCTTCTAAAAGATTGCTGAATTCCGGATATATTTTCTACGGCGTAGACGACCATCGATGGAGGAAATGGTAGGAAACATTATTTTTTTTTATAAAATATTTTGTACTCATACTCATCTATGTGAACTTATAGTTAAAGGAATATGACTTTAATATATGTCTAAATATTATCTTGTACTCAAATTCGATTTTGAGTACTACATTGAAAGAAATATAACTTTCAAGAACGCAATAGTGTTGTTAGTCTTGCTATTGTCGAATCTTGGAATAAAATTTAACTGGTTAAAATCTGGTTACTTGCAAATAAGTTTAGAAATATCAAATTAATCCAAACTTGAAATACATTTAAAAACTGTTGGATAAAATATCGCATTGTACACGTATATTCATTATATAAATCAAGTGTCTTGTATTGTGTAATAAATACACGTTTGCCACACGAAATTTTATCCAATAGTTTTTTAAATGGTTTAAAATGTACCACACAGTTATAATTATTATTTAATAGGCGGACTTTTGGTTGGTCTGCGACGTCAAGAAACTTGGAGAATTTCGAATGCAGTGAACAGCGTTCGAGCTTTGTATTTCAACACTGCAGAACTTCTAAAGCAACTTTTCTGCAGAATACCTGAGCACCAGATAAATCTTCTACGGCGTTGGTGAACATGTATGGATGAACTGGTAAGAAACTTAATTTTTTTATAAAATATTTTTTTCTCATATGTCTAAATATCTTGTACACAACAAGTTAAAGTTAAAATTTTGACTATTTATCAATAAAATCAATATCTGGGATATATGTTTAGCATATATCTTGAGATCATAACATTTGAAATAGTTGCAGGAAAACTATTAGACTTTATACTAATTTAAAAGACCTGTTCTTTGTCTCGTTATTGTCGAATTTTGAAATAAAAATTGTTATAGCGATTTGAAGCAAATTTCAAATACATTTGAAATTATTTAAAAACTTTTCGACCCGTTTGCCATGCGAAATTTTATCCAACAGTTTTTGAAATGGTTAATGAAAACTACAAACTAATAATTATTATTTTATAGGCGGACATTTGGTTGCTGAGATAAATCTACGACGTTGACGATCACCGATGGATGTAGCTCTACGCTCTACGGCGTAGACGACCATGGATGAACTTTTACGGCTTAGACGACAGCTAAATCTTATTTAGGGACCCTAAGATTTAATTTGTTAAATAGTCTATAAGTATTGTAAACGGAACTCTTTGTAATATATTATACATATATAGGATAGTGAATATAAAAAATATATAAGAAGTTTCGAATCGATTATAAAACTAAAATGTTTTTTACCAAATGAAATGATTATACTTATATTATTTGTTATTAATTATTTACAAAATAAAGATGCAAAGTAATTAATAATAAATAATATAACCACAATAATGATAATTTATTTGGTAACAAACGTTTATTTTATAAGTAAACCATGTTTGATACTGTCATAAATTGTTATTAGATTTGTTAAAACAAACGAAACGTAAAAGACAATTGTATTTAAAAATTCTGATCATAATTATTTCTTACTAAGTTTGTTTTCATATTTGTTAACAATTTTTGAACGTGCCAAACGGCTTTACTTGTAAAATTACGAAATAGATTCACCATAATTTGATTTTGTATTTTTTTATTAATCATTTTGCATCTTTATTTTGTAATAAAATAGACTTTTATTACAAAATAATTCATTTTTTAATAAACATTACAACCAAAATAATGATTATTTTATTTGGTAACGAACATTTTGGTTTTATAACTAAAGCCTGTTTGACACGTTAAAAAAATGTTATCAAAATTTTGTTCATAATAGTCACTAATTTGTTATCATATTTATGATGGAGTCATATATTCTTCTGTAATACCAATAAACTTTAATTTTTATAAATAAGTCTTGTATATTTATATTAACAATATAGTTTTATATTTTAAAAAAATATATTTTTTATTTCCCTGCACGTATATAGTTTTTAAAATGGCCGCTAGGGTGCAGCACCTGTCGATAAACGTTGCAGTTTAAGTAAAAACAACAAAAAAATGATGGCCACCTTTAGATATGCGCATCATGTTAAAAGAAGCATCCATGCACGATTTTCTGAGTTTAAAAAGGAATCATCCATACACGAAAACTGAGTTTGATTTGTGCATGGATGCTTCTTTTTTAAACGTAGTGAATCGTGCATAGATGCTACATTTAGGTAGCATCTATGGCCCCCAAAAAATTTTTTAATCGTGTATAGATCCTACTTTCATGTAGCTTCTATGGCCCTCAGAAAAATTTTTAATCGTGTATAGATCCTACTTTCATGTAGCTTCTATGCACCCAAAAAAATTTTAATCGTGCTTAGATGCTACCCGAAAGTAGCATCTATGCACGATTCACTGAGTTTAAAAAGGAAATATTCATGAACGATTTACCCAAGGGTGCGATCATTTTTTAAATAATACAGGTGCTGCACTCTTGTGGCCGTTTTAAAAACTACAAACGTGTTATGAATAAGAAAGACAAATTATATTTTAATTTATATTTTATTTTATAAAATATTGAACATTTACATGAAATACAACATTGTAAAATTCAAATAAACTATAAACACAAGTAAAAAGAATAAAAATAAATGCAATTTCAGCTATGAACATAATATATGCAATATATTACAAATAAACAATACAAATTACTTCAACCAATACAATTTTTATTTACCCTTTATTTATTTCAGCGAAAAATAGCACAACAAAGAGACAGGGAATTATGTACAGGATGTCTCATTTTCGATGTTTTTTTTAAGGTATCTCGGGTAATATTAATGATAGAGCAAAACCGTTCGCACATTCCAGGGTCAACTTTCCCAGAAATGTTTAATAGTCACCATAGGAAATTTCGATCTTTTTTTGTTTCTGAGCTACAGGCAAAAACTCATTTTTCGCTCATTTTGAAAATATCTTATATCTTATTTATTATAAAAGTTAGAGAAAAAATGTTTTTACAAACATTTTACAGTTTTTTAAATAGAATAAAATGGCGTAATTAGATTTTTTGAAAACTTAGTGATTCTCGAGATATAACACAAGCTTATGATTTTTTAAATGGAAACCTATGTTGAAAATAGTCTCTTCTTTTTGCTTATTTTATAAGGTTTTCAATGATATATAACAAGTCTACATTCTTTTGTTTTAAACTTGAATAAGAAATAATTATTAATTTATTGGGTTGAAAAATTTTAAAATTATTAAGAAACAAATGAAAAAATCTATTACAGATCATCAATTGCATATTTCTAATAGTATTTGTTTCAGTTTTACTCATTTTTTCAATTTATTTACTTCAAAAGCATATTAAACCATCTTTTTCGGATTGTGTCAAAGCCAACTGTTACGTCGATAACTAGTAATTTAACTATCCCAAAAATAATTGGTTAAGAATAATTTTGAGAACATAATTAATAGATATTGAATCAGAATAAAGAAATGATGATTTGTAATAATTTTTTTCATTTGTTTCTTAATAATTTCCAATATTTTCACCTCAATAAATTAATAATTCGTCGTTTATTAATGTTTAAAACAAAAGAATAAAGGCTTGTTATATATCATTGAAAAGCTTACAAAATAAGCAAAAAGACGAGACTATTTTCAGCATAGGTTCCCATTTAAAAAATCATAAGTTTGTGTCATATCTCGAGAATTATTAAGTTTCCAAAAAATCTAATTACGCCATTTTATTCTATTTAAAAAACGGTAAAATTTTTGTAAAACCATTTTTTCTCTAACTATCATAATAAATAAGATATGATATATTTTCAAAATGAGCGAAAAACGTGTTTTTGCCTGTATCTCAGAAACAAAAGAAGATCGAAAATTCCTGTGGTGACTATTAAACTTTTCTCGAAAAGTTGACCCTGGAATATGCAAACGGTTTTGCTCTATCATTATTATTACCCGAGATACTTTAAAAAAACATCGAAAATGAGACATCCTATACATATTTTATTTATATAACATTTACAGTTACATTTTAAAAGTAACGTGCCCATCTCTGCTTAGATCTGCATAATTGAAATCTGTGGTCTGATTTTCTACAAGGGCTCAAATAAGCCCTCAGCCCTCCTCCTATCGGAAGGTTATTTTCGTATCTAGAGATCTTAATACTAAAGGATAGGATAGGAAAATTCAAAAAAACTTAAAATTTAGAATATAATATCACTGTCTCTTTTTTTATTATTATAGGTAAAGAAAAACTGTTTTATTTAATTATTCTTATAAAATATCATCTATTATCTTCGTCCATTGTTGTAGTTACCGCATCCTATCGCTGGGTGTAGTACGGCCCTTCTTGAAACCTGAAAACAAAACAAACATTGTTAATTTCATACAAGTATAAAAGATATAATAAATTAACACTTAATTTGTATTATTTGTTATGTTATTAATGGCTAAAGCCTGGAATACCCATCCTTGAAGAATTTTGATAGTTAGGTATAGTTTCAAAGCCATTCAAAACACTAAATTCTACAAAAATTAGGGCGCGAAAAGCAATATTTATATTGGCAGTTTTTCTGAAAAAAATTAGTGCTAAATTAAATAAGTGTACCTAACCATCCGAGTTTCGTCAAATTGAGTTCTCTGCTTAGGTTACCGTTATATTAAAGAATTTTGAAAATTTGCAAGCGATGAAGTCATTCTCGTCATTTTCAAAAGTACAGCTTTAAAATAAGTAAAATCTGATTTTATGTTTGCAAAAAACATATACATATCCGCTTTTTGTGGTACTTTGATATATTTTAACTAAAAAAATCTGATGTGGCCAGCACATTACCTTCCGTCAATTATATGAGGCATTTACGAAAATTCTGCCGGTGAACTGTTACCGGTAAACAGCTGTTATAGCTACCGGAATCGATATTTTAAGAACGCAAGTAGCAAACAGGAGTAGATCCATAAGCTATAAAAAAGAATTGAAAATTTGAAACAGGTTAGAAATTTAATGTAGTTAACAAACAGAGCAGAGTTCTACTTTGAACACATTTTTAATTTTAAAGCGCGTGCTTCGCTTTGCATCAATACCTTTTTTTGAATGTAGATTCTTCATGAATCCGGTAAATTAATCTGGTAGATATTGTACAATTGTCGAACACGGTAACGTTTTACCACTGTTGCTTTCGAACACAGTCGGTACAATTTTCGTAAATGCTGATGTATTTTCTATAAAATCCATACAGAAAGTTTCTTGCAAAAGATTATAAATTTCTTGTATGTACATTACCTTTCGACAGTTGTATGTATTTTATACAAATTCCATACAGAAAGTTTCGACCAAAAAGATCCTATATTTCGAGTAAAATTAATACAAATATACTACGAATATGTCAATTGCACTTGACACATACATCTTTCAGAATTTTATTAATATAGTAGCTGTTTCTAGCATAGCTAGCTTATTTATGAAATTTAATTTCTTTATAATTTTATAACTCTGTATCCATTTAATATGAAGTATAAAATGCAGTTAAATCTTATAGAGAGTACAAAGTTCTTTAATATTTATAATAACATTAAATGTGAAAAAATTATATTTAACATCGTTTTTTCAAGAAAAACTGTTAAAATCTTCATAATAGGGTACTTCCGGTTGACCAATTATAACCAAAATCTAATCAGCTCTTCATATTGATACAAGGAAGAGGAATACGAAAGAATTATAATTTTTGGAATTGTAGTTTTAGAGTTATCGTAGACGAAAATTTTGTTACACACACACACACACATACACACACACAGACACACATACATACACACACACACACACACACACATACAGACATCATCGTAAAAATAGTAAAATCGTATTCTAGGGACCTTAAAACGTGCTTATTCATTAAAAACTCACCACCGAAATTTTTGACCAAAGACAATACCTTCCTTACCTAAAGGTGACGGAAGGTAAAAATCATGTGGCCAGCACATAAACTCTCGCATAAATTCAATACCTCTCTTAGCTAGAGAAAGATATTGCAAAAACAAATGAAAATCCAGCCGCAATTTTTTATACAAGATAATAAAATTGTACGTTATCGACGAGCGAAAAGTGTCAATTCACGAGTTGATAATTAAATTTTCTTGTCTTGCGTAAAATTCTATTTATTTTATTAGCAGATTTTTTAAAAAAAGAAAATTCATTTATGAATTAAATTATTATATGCACAATTTTTCAATTTTTTTTCTATAGCTGATGTTCTAGAAAGAAAATAGACTTTTATACACGACGACAAATAGTTATTTATGCATACCAAGAATGTAAACACAAGCTTTATAATGTTTTATTGACCAAATGACATAAAGCTTGTTTTTCTACTACCACTAATGTAAGTGAGTCATTACAGAACAGACTACTAACAATGTAATTTAGCGATTACAAATAGTGTTACGTAATGAACTTTCATTACATAACATTGTTACGTAATGAACTTACATTACGTAACATTGTTACATAATGACAAGCAAATTTACGTTGTGTTAATATTACCTATATTATGACAACAATAAATATATCAGTCAAATTTGCAATAATTAACGTTTCTGAATTTTGTTTATGATAACAATAAATATTTCAGTCAAATTTGCAATAACTAACGTATCTGAATTTTGCTTTAACTTACAAATAATGAGTGGTCGTAGAAAATGTATAGTACATAATTCGAATTACATGTTCGCCTGGGGCCCGATTCTTGAAATTTTTCGCATACGTAAGTGGGAGAGATGCGCATGCGAACTGCATATTGGTATTCTTGAAACGAAATCGTGTGGTCGTAGGCGAATATTCCGTGCGCAATTACATCGCATGGGTATGAAAAACTGAAAGTATCATTCGCACACGAAACTGTGTCTTTCACTGTTACTTGTGTTTGGTGTACCAGTACTTAGATGATATAAATCAAATTATGTTTTTATGTAATTCCGGGTACGTTTTATGATCTTATAATGACGCCAATTATAAACCTAGAATCTCCATACACTTGAGTATCGTTATAATATTCTACAATAATGTGTGCTCGTGCATTCACAGAACGATGCAATGGATTGTTAGAAAGGAATTTTAGGTGCCTCTTAAAGAGCTTTGCATTCCAAATCTGAAATGGTTAGCAAAATTAGAGTATTATTATTACATAACACTTGCATATTAATATTGCCATATTATGTACGTACATACTGTAAACTAAGAAAAATAATACCTACTATATCAAATATATTATGTATATATAATAAATTTTGAATATTAAAATTACAACACTTATAAATTATGACAGCGTCGTTGACAGCTTTGGTTCACAGGTTGACAGTGACAGTTGAAAATCAATTATATGATGAAGCATTCACGTGGTACAAATGTTTCGTTTAGATTGGCTGCTACAAACTACGTTCGCTTGCTTTCGAGAATCGTATGTGTAGGCTTCGGCCGAGTTTCGTTTGGTATTCAAGAATACCACTCATACGTACAGTACTGTTCGTGCACGAAACTAACCACACGAATTTTGTCGCGTGCGGAAAATTTCGCATGATTTCAAGAATCGGGCCCCTTGCGGCTCGTTGCGTAACTTTTCCACTTCGTGCGTAATATGCTTCTTACAACTCTCGTTACGTAATATACTATTATTAAACCTTGCGGTTAAATTGAAACTTGATCCACTATTTTGAGTAGACAAAAGCAAATCTGCTGTAGAAAAAATAATATAAGTATTTGTCTATTTAAAATCATAATGCATTATTGATTGTGAAAAACCAATTCCTATAACAAAGTATTAATTTGTCGAATGACAAGTAAGAGAAAAGTTTCGTTCTGCGCTAAACGATTTAAAAATATAAGGAATTATGATACTTTCAGACAAAAATAAAACTTCTTATTGATATCCCAGTAGATTTGAAACCTCTTTTTTGCATTTCCGATGAAAATATTCCGCAAATTCGTCTGAGGGAGTATTGATCGATTACTTTCGACAAGATGCCACAGAGATAAAAACATTTGCTCTATTATTCCTTCTTCAATATCAATAAATTCTTAGGATACAAGACATTCCCCGCGTAAGTTTTATACGCCCGGGGTAAATATGACAACGGCGATATTTCAAAATAGACCGAGTTCAACAAAATCACAGAATTTGCTGCGGCTGAGGTAAAACTTATACACAACTCAAAGTTTTCTCATTTTGTATTTTATACCAAAGAAACATTTTTATTTTTATACAACACACTCGTATATTTGGTAGTAGATTTTGTTGCAATTTAGTAACCCTGACATATTAAATTCTAACTTTGTTCATCTTGGAATATATATATATATATATATATATATATATATATATATATATATATATATATATATATATATATATATATATATATATATATATACCAGTTGATCCCCACGTCATCAATTTCTGATGCAAGAAGTACAAAACTTTTATCTAGCATCTTTGTCACATGGCATATATGGGGCTTTTATTCGCTATCTCATTGTCGTCGGGTTTTCGCAGTGGTATCCGCTATCTCCGTCTAACTACCGGCAAAAAATGAAATAGGAACGGTATTGTAACCACGGTAACGAGTGTCATTTTCAAATATTTGAATTATTTGAATATGCATGTCATATGTCATTCATATAATTAAAATGATTTTGGCGTCGATAATTTGTTCTTCGTTGTGTGTTAATTTTGTTAATTCTTGGGATTATACATATTGTACATTTTGCTATTGCAAAGACGGTGTTTCCAAGATTTCCGACAAGTATTGCCACATATTGCTTTTGAACAATAAAAAGAGGTATATTTCATAAATTATTCTTATATCGTATTTATTCAATTGGTTTATTATTTCTAAATAACTAAATTTTGATAAAGAATAATAATATTCACACATGTTATATTAGCGAACAACGAATTATTGCAAATAAAATATTGAAAATGTCAAACATGCCAAAGTCCTGTCATACTCCATCTTATATCAAACTAGAATATTAAATCCCTGTAATACAACCATGGTAACAATATGACGTCATCAATTCCCTCCCGCCCCTGGTCGTGGAAATGGATATATATATATGTTCAATAAAATTCCTAATTCGGAGTAGGCTATGAACAGAGAAACGTAAGTCTGATCATTATTCAATTCAAAAGTAAAGACGTCAAAATTGATCTTGAAATGTAATTTTAGGGAGAACAAACAATGAAGAAGGATACAGTATATTGACATTCACGGTTTTCTAATTTGCTTCCATTTCCAAATTAAGATTCGAGAAGAAAAACTTTGATGACACATTGACATTTAATTAAATATTTTTAAATTGACATATGTTTCTTTGTTCATAGCGTACTCAGAGTTAGAAATTTTTTTGAACTCACTGTATATATATATATATATATATATATATATATATATATATATATATAGTGTCCCAGGAAGAGCTTACGTTACCGTTATTTTAAAAACTGTTCAATATTATTTTACTAAATTTGGTATCTAGGAGTTTTCTGACATGCCCGTTTTAGTTAAAATATTTTCAAAACAATAGAATTCCGGTTTAACCGGAAGTAGACCCTAACTTTTTTATTTTAAATAGATACTACTATATTGTTTATTTTACCATTAAATTCAGCAGAAAATTTTATATATTTTTACTCATGATCAACCACTTTCGGTGTAATTTAACACTTTTGATTTTTCACTAATAACGCAACGGGTACCTTTTTATAACCCTATATATTGAGAATGGAAAAGAATTTCTATAATCTGTAAAAACAGTTTTATAAAGAAAGCTTTTGTTTACCATAACATAAATTAATAATCGACAATTTTTGAAAATTGTAAGTTCAAAACCATCCCGTATATCTTTCTTTAAAGATATATCTTATTATTATAACACATAATGGCATGAAAAGAATGTTTTCCATTATAATTTCTTCGTTTTTCTTTATTGCGTAAACTGTTTAAATCTCAAGTTGTTTTGTTATGCCGTTCGCTGGTCTGTTTACATAATGTAAAATAAGTATCTGAAATTTAAATCTATGCAAAATATTGTTCCCTAGCGGATTTTGGTTTTCTGCAATGTGAAAGCGTTGACAACAGTATTTCCAATGCTTTAATCTTCTTTCTGCAATTATAAATAAAGATTTTACTAACTCAAATTTTATAGAAACTTCAGGAATTTTATAGAGCTACAAACTTAGGACTTAATTGAAAAATTTTATACGGAAATGTAGTTGTAAATATATTTTACTATTGTACTGCTGTAAATAACTTTAAGATGAAATAATAAAATTGCTGTAAAAACCGTATATTGAAAAGTTTCTTTAATATGAACTAATAAAATATATGTAAAGAATTATTTTTATGAACTACAATTCTTTGGTAGTATTCATTTATGTTCTTGTTTTATACGAGTATGAAATAAAAATACTTTATTAATATAATTTGAAATGCAAAATACGATATACTGAAAAAACTTTTCTCTGTTTCGGAATTAGAATGTCACATTCTAGCACGCGTATTGATATTGGAAGGAACTTCATTCTCAAACGATTTTTTGGTGATATTTTGTTATTTAAAATTGGCATGACTGCAATAAATACAGTATCTAAACAACGGAACGGACAGAATAAATAGCATAAATCACTGACACCAACATAATAATTGTACCAAAAATATACCTTAAAAGAAATTATCAAATAATTTTATGAAAAAAATAATGTAAATGAAAGCCTCAAAAGAGAAAATATTATACAGAAAGCAATAATTCAAGCACTCGTACGTTCGCCCACTCGCCGCTGTGCGCTCGTGAGCGAATTTGTAACTCGTGCTAGAATATGTTGCTTTCTGTAACTTGTATTTTAATATACTAACGGTCTTAAAGTTTTGAGAAATTTTTAGATGTTTTGCATTTATACCAAATAACGTTTGATCAAATTGTCGCAAATATCACAATTAACTTATTTTCATTTTGACAGTTTAGTTTTTTCGATTTGATGCAGCAAAATGTCATATAAGCTAGATATTCGTAAAGGAATTTACAATCTTGTTGGGTGAATGCCTAAGTGTGATATTGTTGCAGTTTATCGCGAGCACAATATCTCTGTGGCAACAATTTATCAGACAATAAAAGATTGTGAAGAAGGTATACCCTGTGATAATTTGCCCAAAATTGGTCGACCAAAAATTTTGAGCCACATGAGAGAACAAAGATTAATTGCAGCCGTTAAAGACAAATTTGGAGTGTCACAACGAACTGTAGCCAGAAGATTCGATGTTTCGAAGACCACTGTTTTTAGAACACTTTCTCGAAATGACGTGGTGTTTCGAAAAAGAAGAAAGGCACCAAAATATACCGTGGCCCAATTAGAAAGAATCCCTAGATGTTGTCGTGTGTTAAGGCGCATTCATTTTCTCAATAAACTTATTGTAATGGATGACGAGAAATATTTTACTCTGTCCCATTCAGAGATGAAAGGAAACGATGGTTTTTTATACTAATGACATTGAAAACACACCAGATAATGTCAAGTTCAAAGGTAAATCTAAATTTGAGGAGAAAAGTATGGTGTGCAATTTCTGAAGCCGGATATATCTCGCAGCCGTACATTGGTCGTGATCGAGGAGAAGCTTTAACTGCACAACTTTATATTCAAAGATGCCTCTATAAATTGCTTCAATTTTTAAATACACACCACGCCAATATTATTATAAATATTAAAGAATATTTTATTCTCTATACGATTTGACTGCATTTTATACTTAATATTAAATGTAAACTATTATTCAGGAAAGATGACTATTCAAGGTCATTTGTTCGAAAAAAGAATACACATCACTTTACATCAGTAGCTTAGCAACATTTTTTATTAGAAAGAGAAAGATTATTTGATCTATGTCTATTTAATTTATGTGGTGTAACAGATATACGTAAATAGTGGCATTACTTTCTAACACATATAAATAATAATGACGTATATGTAGAATTACAGATACCTAATTATCTACTACACTGCCCTCTGTGCTAATATTTACCCAGTGGCGTTGCCGTTTAAATCAAATTATTATTACTTGGTTTATAGTTAAGACTATGTTTTTGGATTTTGCAAAAACATAAGTGAAGAACAGAAATCTTTCAGAAAGGCATTATTTAGAAAGAAACATAATATTCAAATATATTACTCTAATTTTTTTAGTTAAAATGTGTCCATAAATATTTCATGTTGCACGAATGCACGCCTGTATATACGAAATGCAATGAAGTTATCTGCAAGTAATATTATATCAGACGGCTCAGAAATGACCTTGATTAGTCATCGTTCGTGAATAATAGTTTATATAGAGATAAAAAATTATAAAGAAATTAAATTTCGTAAAGTAGCCATAGCTATGGAAACAGCTATTATATTAAGAAAATTCTGATTGAAAGATGTCAGTGTCAAGTGAAATTGACATAGTGTGATTGTCTTATAATTTTATTGGAAATATAGAATCTTTTGCTATAAATTTTCTGTATGGAATTTGCATAAAATACATGCAACTGCCGGATGGTAATGTACAAGAAATAGAATCTTTAACAAGAAACTTTCTGTATGAAATTTGTACAAAATACATAGAACTGACGGAAAGTAATGTGCTGCCCACATCAGATTTTTTAAAATAAGTTATTTATGATTTTTATTTAAATAGCATAGAAAATGAAAAATATTCGATTAAAGTAAACTTGATGAAATCGTCTCCAGGATTTATCGTAATAAATTCCCTCACTCAGAGGTCAACAATATCATTTTTCTTCCTCGTAAGATTGAAAGCGAAAAGCTGAAAATTTACTATCATCTTCCTCCGCGGATATCCTTAGAAATTGATTAGCTAGGCAGCATGGCGCTCGCAAACGCGAGAATAAAAATAAATGAAGTGTTTGAGGTGCCTGCTGATGACAATGAAAGAATAATAAATTTACTTCTTTAAATATTAATGAGCAAGTGAGCTACGGTTTCGTTTCTTTGACTTGGGAAACAAAACAATAGCTAGCTTCTGCTCATGGCTGCCTTTATAAAATAGATATAAATTATTTTTTACCATAAACATTCGAAAAAACATTTTCTTTAGCGCGTTTTAATGATTCTCTTATTATTTCATGTAAATAAAAGATTTTTTTCATGCCCAAGAATAATTGAAAATGAATGTTGATATTTATCTTCATTTATATACAGAATAAATCTTTCATGAATTATAATTTGGATATAAAAAATTTAATATATTTTTACACACATTGAAAATTAGTACGTTCAAATGATATCAATAAATTTAATTTAATTAAACACGTGGAGCTACTAAATGCGATTAGTGCTAAATAATTATACAAGATTTTAAAAAACAAGTATAACACATTTATAGTACATACAGAAGTCAAAATAAATCGAAAAGTTTTATATGTGTCCGATCTTCAATAGTTTCCGAGATATAAGGCAGTGTGAAAATGAGTTTTTATGGGATTTAAGTTCCTCTACTATATCGAAAACTATAAGAGTTAAGACTTCGATTAAATGGGACTTGTTTTTTATATTTAGTAAATGGTTAGCAAATGTCGACTCTGATTTTTTTTAACCCAATGTTGAAATTCCGACACATTCACAAAATTTAAATTTTATTTATATACATCATATACTGGGTGTCTACTTTTATTTTGACCTATAGGAAATACAAGGTTAATTTTTTTATTTTGCTCTAAGTTTTGATCTATTAGTTTTACAGGGAAAGTATAAATACAAATGATGTTCAAAATTAAAAATTTATTTGTCTCAGTAAAGTATTATGAACTGTTTATTGCTAGGACACGATGTATTTAAACATAGGTATCTATAATGACCGGGGCATTATATGAGGGCATAATAGGTCATTATATCTTCATTATAATCCGATCATCTTTTATGGATTTTAAATTAGTAATAATATGAACGGTATATAATGAAAATTATTTTCTTTTTAATTATAATTCATTACAATAAGGATTGATTACAACAATTAATACATTAATTGATTACAACAATTAATACATTAATTGATTACAACAATTAATATAATAAGAAAACAGCTTTGAAAGTACGACACAGAAATCATTTTTAATTTATTATAATATTTAAAACTGATTATAAAAAGGGCCTTAAAAAGTTATTTACTTTCACCACATATGTAAATAGTAAGTACGTCGAATTGCAGACTACAATGTTTCACAATGTTTTTTGACGGATGACGGATCACTAATTTTTTTGGGGGCGATATTTATTCACGTTTGAATTCATCTTTGATTTGCCGTCACATGTGACACATCCAAAGCAGTATGAACTCTCTAAACTGTAATAATATTCAGAAATAAGTGCCTAAGAAATAAAGAAATGAGATCTGTCATGTGAAAACGAACTTCAAAATATAATACTTACATCTTCTACAGACGAGAATGGAATAATTAGGGGAACATTTATGCGTTTCTCTTCTCAAAGTATGCAGAAGCATTCAAAATAATTTCTTTACACCGTTTCAATAAAGTATCATCCGAAGCATCAAATTCACCCATTCCATCATCTCCAACAATGTAGAACGTTGATGTTTTAAAAATAAATAAATGTTGATAATAAACAAAACAATTAAACAACATCCTTAGCAACGCCAAAGCTTAAGCATTATTGTAATCAAAATTATTATAAATGACAACGTATTTCACATAGTCATATTCTAGTGAGACATAAAATCTTGTATACACCACGGGCGTTACAAGATAATAATGCTTATCGGACGACATCTATCCCTCGGGCACGAGGCTCTCGGGCTAGATCCTCGTCGCCCTCCTGGCATTATTATCAACGTAGCGCCCTTGGTACATAAAATACCATAATAATAAACGTTCTGTTAACGAAATAAACGTAAATTAAAATTTTTGGGTGCAGTTTTTAATTCTGTACATCTTTTGTATGTACACTTTCACTGTAAAACTAATAGGTCAAAACTTAGATCGAAATAAAAACATTAAAATTTTATATCTTATCGGTCAAAAAAAGTAGACACCTGGTATATCTAAATAATTAGTTGAATCTTTATTACTAAAAACGTAATTTGACAGTTTTTTTTATATAGATTGAAAGATACAATTACACTGTAAATACTTAGTATAGTTTTATTTCTTGATTAAAATAGATCACAAAGTTACGGCTGAATTAATACAAAGTTTAATATTGATACAGTTTCATTATGATACCATAGCGTTAGTTTCGTTCGCGAATAGAAACACATTGTTATTTCATGTGTAAGTAAAAACTATCCCTGAAACTTGAATCATAAATTTCTAGTCTATGCTTTGAAAGGCGCATCGGAAACTCGCATTGTATATGTTTAGTGAGATAAGTACCATCACTACACAGTAGATTCAAAATCGATTAAAATTATCTTTCTCTGCTGGCATAATTTTGTATACCGATACAGATACTGACCCCCCTCAAATTCTGTATCTAAATCACGAAGTTAACCCCGACCTCGATGTCATGTAAAACATTAATTTGCCGTAAATCAAGAGCAAAGCACAACATTTACAATCTTGATCTGCTCAGTAGTACGGAAACCGTAGAGTCGCAACATAACTCCAGATAGTTCAAAGCAGTTCGGAAGTAAACTGATTACCTGTATCCAACAATTGCACGAGATTTATGCAGAGAGTGCCACAAACAGGTCCTCCTACACTGCCATCTGATGACACTATAAATTTTCCAGATTCAAACTTCCAGATATCCGCACTAAATCTAAATGAGAAGTCATCGAATGCTCTGATAATATTCAAGCTGCCTAAGTTTATTTTATAGCACCACTCTTACAAAGGCCAGATCTCTGATAAACTAATTCATCATGATGCCAGATTCCCAATTCTTTGTATACACTTATATGGCTTTTTATTTATTTATTTATTTATTTATTTATTTATATTTGATTCCCAACCGGATAAAATATCCCAATAAAAGAGTATCTCTCTCTCTCTTTCTCTATATATATATATATATATATATATATATATATATATATATATATATATATATATATATATATATATATATATATATACATATATATATATATATATATATATATATATATATATATATATATATATATATATATATATATATATATATACATATATAGAGGGTGTTTCAAAAATACTGTAAAAGAATTTAAGAGTATATAGTACTGACCAAAATAAGTAAAAAAACCTTAATCAACATACAACTGATCTTCAACTTTTTCCAAGATTTAAGGCAGTGAAAAATGAGTTTTTATTTATTACTTGAATATGTCGTACAATTCTATTCTTCTCTAGGGTATCAAAAGAAACCACATCTATAAAATAATTTAACCGTCAACTTCCATTCGCTAGTCATACCATACGCTTGTACATAATTCGTCAGTTTTTTCGAATTTTCAATCAAAGTCGTAACTCTTATAGTTTTCGAGATAGCAGACGTATGCAGGGATTATGATGCATGTATAATAAAAAATATTTTAAACATTTTTCATTTATGTTGATTATAACAAAATATTTTGATCAAACTATTTATAAATAAAATAAATATAAATATATCATCACGGCATATTACCCATTGCTGGGTGTGCCAATCTGCTTTGTATGCAGACATCGGTAATGATGATGATATATTTGTACAGTGCGGGCGTTTACCATGCGTCACCTTACAGGCACTCATTGCTGGCGTGGAGAGTGCACCACAGGGGTCAATTTTATGCCATTTAAAATTCGAAATATTTGGCGTCGGTCGGGATCGAACCCGGTTTCCCAGATTCGCGACCTGACACTCAGGCACGCGGCCACGAGACCCCTTATTTTACTATTACTATTTAGTTGGCAATTCTATGAAATAGGATTATTTTTAATTTCTTCTAAAAGTTTTATGATCCCTAGAATATGATTTTACTATTTTTACGATGATGTCTGTATGTATGTATAGATGGATGTATGTATATATGTATGTATGTACATATATGTGTGTGACGATTATTTCGGATCGCATAACTTCAATACCACCTTTCCAAAAATTATCAATGGATATAGAGTTAAAAAATTATAAAGAAATTAAATTAAATTTCACAAAGCAGCCAGCTGTGCTATAAACATGAAAACATCTACTACATTAAGAAAATTCTGATTGACAAATGTCAGTGTCAAAATGCAATTTACATAATATGTTTGAAACTTTCTGTATGGAATTTGCACAAAATACATAGAACTGGCGAAAGGTAATGTGCTGGCTACTTCAGATTTTTTAAATACATCCCTGAATCCTGTTGCTAAGGTTTATATGCCTCCTGGTATTGAGTACAATTCTAATCTTCTGTAAAGGAATACATAAGGGTCAGTTTCCTTTCAAATCAAATATAGTGAAATATGTTCAAAAGAAACCACATAATAATCTAAACGTCAACTGTCATTCGCTAGTCATACCATACATCCTTATATTTTTTGTGCTTTGCTTGATTTCTGACAAAACTTATTGTTTGGAATCGACTGATATGGCACCATAAACAGGAAACTTCAATTTATAAATAAATGTTATTCGTATAAAAGATTATTTATATATTTGATTAATTAAAACAGTTTATGTTTATTTAACCATGAATTTTGTAAAAACGCTGCGAAAAATTTATTAATTAATTGTTTTCAATGTCAATTTTATATGGCCTTTTATTAAAGATTCAATTTAATTTGTTATTTCAGTTACTTTTTTCCAGGTTTAAAATTGTAGTACCTATATTAAATATACTACAACAAAATCGTCCACGTGAACATCGTAAGCGAGTGATGATATTTATTTTCTTTTGTGCAATTCTTCGCGAGGCCAGACGTCTCCAATATATCGAACAGAATAGATGAAGGGTTCGGGAAAGGAAAGAGGGTGTAAGCGGGATCTGGCTTAGGTATAAATAGTTCCTTTTAGATTATTTACAGCGATATGGCTTTTTACGTATGTCATTCAATCTGCGATGAAACCAGAATCAAAACAATTTTATGTGGTAGCTAGAAACGCTGGGCAATGTAGCCGCAAAAAGCATTGGAGCCCGCAGGGTCCCCAAGGAGATCTAAGAGCACTACGCGCCTAACTTCGAACAAACAGAAATCCGATTCTCGTCTCTCGATTCGCGACTCACGATTCGAGTCTTGTGATTCAGCCACCGCGATCCGCGATAAGGCAAGATGAACGACACAACTAACAACCAACGTTTTGACTCCTGATCTTTTTATGCGTGAAATTAACAATGCGCTGTGTTTAACGATAAATTGACAGAATGGCCCGAGAAGACTTCTATCACTCAAATACTGCAGCGGTGATTTTACCTTGAAGATAATCGTTATTCGAATATATGATAAATGCTACTTTTATGACAACTGATAATCTTAACAATTTGATATTAATATGTAATACTAACACACTATCTCCAAAACTACATGTCAATATAAATCCATATAGGTACCTTTATTTTATTATTTTTATAAATATTGAGTCTGTAGAAGTTTAAAAGTGGTGGCCTACTTATTTTACCTCTCGCTACCCTTGGTAAGGGAGGTATAGGGATCGTGCTAAAAAACGCATATCGAGATTTTGGTAAATGACCACGTTTTAAGGTCCCTAGAATCCAATTTTAACATTTTCACGATGATGATTTTATCCTGTTGAGGGGTTTAAAAAAAAGGTAGTTACTTGGATTAGATTAGACTATATTTTAAGAAATAAACTGTTCAAATTAGAGTAAAATTCGCTAATACAAAAATAAGGATTCACTTTTTTTGTGACTCGGGCTGTAAATGGCGAGAGGTATTGTGCTGGCCACACCAGATTTTTATATTTATTTTTTTTTCTTTTTTGATTTACAATTTTATCAATAATAGTGCAAAATTTTTAATTTAAAGTTTTTTTCTGCAGGTCCAGTTGTGAAAATTTTATATTTTGCAAATATTTAATAAATGGGCCCGTCCAACTTTTTTTGAATTTTTTATATGTTATGAAGAATTTAAAAATAGAAATTCCGTATTTTTTGTTTTCTTGAAATTATGCTTAATAACGCCAAAAATAATTATTAAAGTTTTAGCGCGAAAGTTGTGACGTTAGTGTCACTCCGTCATAAGTAGAGAGAACCGACATACGTTACCATTAATATAGGTAAGTAAAATTAATAATTTTTGCTCGTTTTCATAATCAGATTAATCATTCGCTTTAATTAATGTGACTTTAAGACTTTCTTTAATATAATATTGCAGGTTTTTATACTCACCAAGTGTCATTATTATAATTAAAATAGTATTTAAACTATTTTCTATTTATAATGAAATACAACAATGACAGTATTGATTACAATAATCAAAGCATAGTTCATAATAAAAAGTAATCCAACATTTACATTTCTATTTACTAAATGATTACAACAATGACAAGTACTAAGATTACAATATTTAAAACATAAATTATAATTTTATTTATTTAATAAGTAATTTTTTTTATCTTAATAAAAAATTACTCGGATATATTAAATATGTGTGTGTTAGAGTATGTGTAAAGCCAATCGCGAATTTATGAGCAAAATATGCATGGTCCACTGTACAGTGACATTTTCACAAGGTAACTGGACGACTGTAATGACGCTGACGTCACAACATGGCGACCGTTTTACGCTAAAAACTTTAATTACATTATTATAGGTATAAAAATACAAAATATATAGCAATTTTTATTTCGTTTTCATTTATTTATATTCAAAATTCATATGCGATATGTAATTTCTAAAAAGTCGATGACTTGGACGGGCCCAGTGGCTTTTGTATTCATTCAATGTGTACATTCTTTTTTATTAATAAATAAATAAATATTAAAAAAAAACTTACATATTACATACTATAGAAAGAAAGTATGTTGGGTAAAATAAAACAAGTTTTAAAAAACGTCGCTCAAAAGTATAATTTAGAATCTTATTACAAAAATAGAATACCTTCCTGAAATCTAAAACCTGCGGTAAGTAGTTTTACAATTGATAGAATTATTAAAATTTTTATATTGCACTGTCAGTAATTCTATTCTTTGCTTTCAATTCTGAAAACTAATTTCGAAACCAATCAATGAAAAGGAAATAAAAAGGTTTTAAATTAGATTTCTTCGAATTGTGACTAGCCATTCGGTAAATGTCTTTATACAGATTTTATTTTATTTTTAGCGTTAATCTAGCAATAACACTTTAAAGCTAGGAGCATTCAACGGACTTCATTTCGTTTCAGAACTTGTGAGAAATAAGTTAATAACTAAAAATGTGTTACTGAAAATATCGAAGCGTTTTCACAATCTGGGAAAAACTAATAAAAAGAAAATAATACATTAGATTTTATAGCTATTAACATACCTAGGATTGTTATAAATGTCATAACTGCCGCAGATGTTTGAAATGCGAGCTCGTAGAGCGAGGATTTTAAGACATCTAAGGCTTGTTATGATTCATAACATCTGTGGTTTGTTCAATCGTTTATCGGTTTCAGAAAATGAAGACATTATTAATAAATATTATATTTTGAAATTCTTTCATCAATGCTACTTTCAGAATGCTATGATAAACAGAACAATTATTTTGACATATGTTAATATGACAAATATTCAAATTATGTGCTTTGTTCCACATGTTTATTATTTTAGAATAAAGTAAACCGTGTTAAAAACGATGCTCTAACGTCATTTGCAATGGATGACGAGAAATATTTTACTATGTCCCATTCAGAGATGAAAGGGAACGAAGGTTTTTATACTAAGGACATGGAAAACACACCAGACAATGTCAAGTTCAAAGGTAAACCTAAATTTGAGGATAAACTTATAGTATGGTGTGCCATTTCTCAAGCCGGATATATCTAGCAGCCGTACATTGGTCGTGTTCGAGGAGAAGCCTTAACTGCATAACTTTATATTCACAGATGCTTCTCTAAATTGCTTCAATTTTTAAATATATATCACGCCATGATGATATAATGTTTTGGCCTGATCTAGCTTCATGCCATTACGCCAGAATAACCAGAGACTGGTATAACGAAAACAACGTAAACTTTGTTCCGAAATTGGACAATCCTCCCAATGTACCTCAAACTCGAACAATAGAAGAATTTTGGTAAATATTGGCCAGAAAAGTGTACGACAATGGATGGGAAGCTGCAATTGAAGAACAATTACGACATCGCATTTACCAAAAGATTCGATAAATCGATACAGATGTTGTCCAGGGGATGATGGGGCAAGTCAGAAGAAAATTAAGGGCCATTAACGATAATGGTTCATTATCAATAATTTAAATGTTAAATATTAATTGTTATACTTATTGTTAATTGTTGTAATAATTAGTTTAAGAAGTAAAAAAGTTTTGAAAAAGTTACGCCAGAATAACTAGAGACTGGTATAACGAAAACAACGTAGACTTTGTTCTGAAATTGAACAATCCTCCCAATGTACCTCAAACTCGACGAATAGAAGAAATTTGGTTAATATTGACAAGAAAAGTGTACGACAAGAGATGGGAAGCTGCAAATGAAGAACAATTACGACGTCGCATTTACCAAAAGATTCGAGAAATCGATAGAGATGTTGTCCAGAGGATGATGGGGCAAGTCAGAAGAAAATTAAGGGCCATTGAAGATAATGGTCCATTATCAATAATTTAAATGTTAAATATTAATTGCTATACTTATTGTTAATTGTTGTAATAATTAGTTTAAAAAGTAAAAAAGTTTTAAAAAAGTTATCAGTATCTAAAAATTTTCTCAAAACTTTAGGACCATACGTTATTTTAAGCTAGAAAGGCGCAGACACAAAATTGTTGTTACTGTAACTGTGGTTGCGCCCTGAAGATAGTAGCACCCCCCCCCCCCGCGGCGCTGGGTGTGCGGGGGCGGTAGTTACGCCACTGCATTATTGTAATTCAAATAACTAGTAAGAAGCAATCTTGGAGTAAAATTTCACCTCTTTCTTATTGTGACGCCTCAATACAACTTCATATAACTTTGTTTCATAACAAATAGTTCAGTAAACAAAATTTGTATACTCTATTTACAACTTTTGTTTAAGTATCTACCAGCTTACACATTGTCCTACTTGACGCCGGAAGATGTTATGCATTCATGTATTGTTTCGAACTGATTCTGTTGCATAACATGTCCATACATGTGCAACATGTTGTGAAACGCACTCTTGTGAAAATTATTCAAACTTTTGCGATCTCCTTATTCTATAGAACAATGCAGTACACTATCAAAACTTTTTGCAACGTAACATGAATATGATAGAGTTGCTTTCACTCCTTTTTTGGTATGAAATAGGAATACCACCTGTTCGTCTGCAAACTTTATAGTTTATAGAAACAAGTTGTTAGGCTATAGCTTTTTGAGTTTTGCGGCTCATAATAAATTTGGAACAATTCGTCATTTTGTTATTAATTTTTATTGCTGATTTGCAGAAACGTGATCATCTGTATTGGCGCCCATATTAACAAAAAAGAAGTTCTCGTGCTTTGATTTTATAATATTACTTAAAAATATTTGAAACATAAGCGAATTAAGGAAAATTAATACAATGTACACCAAAAAGTGCTGGTGTTAAAAGATATACGAATACAACAAAAATTTAAGAAATATTTCATAATTTTTGGCCAAAAAGAAAATGCTAATTGAGTGAACGTATGCAAAAGAAAATTAAATATATCGCAAAACTGTAATGTAAACTCAGTTTAACTCAACTCAACCTAACCCAACCAAAACTAACCTAACCTATCGCAAAACTGTTAAGTATATTCTACCTAACCTAACCAGTATTTAAGAAAAGTGGTTGTAAAGCTTTTAAAAATCCATGAATAGGAAATAATTACGAATAAATTTATTTCTTATTCAACGTCTATTGTTTGTTAATAAAGATACATAATTCAAAAATTTTATTTTGGCAGTGGCGCACTAAAAAAAGAATTTAATGAAACATAAGAAATAATTTACCGCATTTTGAAAAAAAATCGTTTTGATTGAGAATCTGCACACCGAAATGTATATACTCTCTAATTTTTACTGTTTTTTTTAACACCATGTATGTTGTATGTAGCACCTAGTCCTAGACCCATATTTTACTTATATTCGTACAATAATATTCACATAAACTGGGCACAGTTTATAATTATTTTTAAAAAAAATCTGGTGTGGCCAACACAATACCTCCCGCCATTTACAGCCCGAGACACAAAAAGATTAAACTAATCCTAATTTTTGAATTAGCGAATTTCAATCTAATATTGGCAGTATATTTCTTTATATACAGTCCAATCTAATCTAAGTAACTACCTTTTTTGATAATAAAATAAAAATAAATTTTAAATACCTGGATAGAATAGAATTTACTAATCCAAAAATGAGGATTACCTTAAACTTTTTGTGAATCGTTAATTTTTAATAAACTAAATACATATCTACATATTTACTTGTACTGGAAACTACTGATTTCTTTTCCTATTGTTATATTTATTTTTTTCTTTTTAAAACTTTACTATTATTAATTTAAGAAGATTAGCTCTTTGACCGTTACATTTATCTGTCATTTACATACATTTGAATAACTGAGTAACCAAAGAGTTTTGTTTGTTTAAAGCGTAGGCTCAGGAGATTAAATTAGAGATAATTTTATAAATTTATCCATATAATATGTAGAAAAAGTATTAATGCAAATCTGTAGAAAAGGTAATAATATTTAATTTTTATAATAACATTAATCTCGAAAGAATAACATTTAAAGGTATTTTGAACTTTAAATAAAGTGCCATTTCCGATAGTATTTGAGTTAGAGCGGAGGATCTACACATACATACACCCATACACACAAAGACACAGACATCATCGTGAAAATGTTAAAATCGGTTTCTACGGACCTTAAAACGTGCTCATTTACCAAAATCTCGACATGCGATTTTTATTACGATCCCTATACCTCCCTTACCAAGGGTAGCGGGATGTAAAAACAACACTACAGACTTCAATGAACGTATGTCTCAATTTGATCCTATACCTTCGGTACGCTGCAGAGTTTCTGTTGCACTTGACCTATTTACGGGCGGGTGAGGGACTATCAACGACATACATTTTGTTTTGCACCTGGCATATTAATGTATAACAATAATCTTACTTTACCTCTTCAAGGATTTTAAACTGTTATAATCTATTACTGAATATACAAACTATCGAATTCTTAAGAGCTGCTGAATTTCTTCTACAAAATATCTTTTTTTTGTCATATGAAACCTATACTAGGCAATTCATACTATGAACTTATGCCAAAGGTAAATTCTAACTTTACTTTTTTAGTCTATTATGTAAAAGTAGGTATACATGTAGGAATTTAAAAAAATACCCGATATTTAATACATATTTCAAATATTGTTCGTAATCGTAACATTGCTAATTTATTATTATCACTGACAAAATTATTCAAGATACCCAGGTATCACCATTTACGTATGCAGGATATCATTCAATTTGCCGCTCCTTAAGAATACTGTTACTGAATGTTGCTACAAGTAAATGATGTATCTTTGTTCGAATTTATTTTTGGTTAGAATAAGAATGTACGAGAGAAAGATACATTTGCATCATCGATCTAGTTTACATTTTATCGTCGGTTTTGGATTCCAGAGGGGAAACATATTCCAAGAGCGTCTGCAACTCAATTTCCAGACAAGAATATGCATCTGTGACGTAAGACGAGCTCATAGCTCTTGATTCGTGCGTGTAACTATTGCTTTCTACGAAAATATTGTAGAATGTGGAGGAATGTCTTCACCCGGATTCCAATATGTGCTCGCAATTCGCGAACGGTAAATATAAATTGAATACATCGAGTAACTTTCATGGCGAACATTCACTTATGTGTTGGAAAAACTACCATAGACAATAGCGCGTAGAGATACATACATAGTCGGGAAAATAACGATATGTAAAATGAAGATGTAATTTCTCAATAATAGAAATTTTAATGACATCTGGGTCACCATCTGCGTGTCTCTTGTTTAGATGAAAAACTGGCGGGAAAGATGACATGAAAATGAAGATAAAAGCTCGGCGTGCTAACGCAAACAAGGCAAGAAACGTATGCGCATTGCAACGGAAAACAGTTTCCAGGAAATTACCTTCATTGTGTCGGTTAAGTGACTATTAACGCTAGTGGTAGAATTACGAAAAACCTCTATTTTCCTTCGCAAACACCACGCTGCATCTCATTGCCAAGGGGAACTTGACGGCACAACCTTTATGAAAACTTTCATTTCACCAGAGGGACAATAAAAATATCCTGATTTTTCCACTGCAATTGCATTCTTGCAAACGGAGCTAAAATGAAGCCGTAAGATCCAGATGTACACGACGTGTTCCAAGTAATGATGACGTCATACAGAGAGAACAAGGAAATTTGAAATACATGTATGTTCAGAAAGTAAAAAGTTTGCAAAAATTGTGTATGATTTCAGGAATTTAGAAAATATTTGATTTATTTTAAATAAAATTAATAGTTATTTATGTCACTTTAGTTTAGAAATTGCACTTTTACAGGCGAAAAGTTTAAATACGAGTACGCGCAAAGCATTTTCTGAACGTGGGTGTGATACCTGATACCCATGATTTTTTTGTGCAGACCTCTCCATAAATGGACCTTTCTAATTTAAAGAGATAGAAGATATGCGTAATGGGGATCTGCGCATAGTAAGAACAACTGAGATCTATGGCGTATGTTTCTAACAAATTTAAACGTAAAATGTGAGAATATCTCGGAAAACTTTAAAAAATCTTATCGAAATAAGTTAAAAAAGTTTTTATTGAAGGTAAAATGTCTAACGATGCAAATTTTCACTGAGAATATAGGTATTTTAATAACTGCAATATTTTTGATGTTTCGCTTGACAGCCCAACTGGCAGTTGTTCGCGCCATTTTCTTACTATTTGCAGCGATAGAAAAAGATGGCCGTTAAATTGAAAAGGTCCATTACACCAAGCAGAACCCACTTTATGTCATTGTGGCCAAGAAAAAACAGTGGCCCACCTGCTCACGTGCGGTTTAACGGACGTTACCATAGTAACGGCTGCGAAATTGGATTTCACGGCCTGTATTGCGTCAGTGAAATGTTTAGTTCCCGTGCGCATGCACAAAAACAATACATTTTAAATAACATAATTACATTAATTGCGTAGGCTTCCACAGTCTGAGTCATGAGAAATATTCGTTTTCCGGGAATGGACTGTGTCATATTTTGAGTCAGAGCTCAACGTTTCGCCCGCAGTCGTATGGGGCATCATCAGGAGCAAGGGGGATAGTACTGTCTTAAACAAGGTAACCCGACGTGTCAACCACGCTAGAGGCCGAGTTTAAGCAACAAGGGGGAGACTCAGTTTACAAGGTTACCCGACGTGTAAACCACGCTAGAGGCCAAAACATCTGCGGTCGCAGAACACAATACAACACAGGACATAACATCTTATTTGAAAATTCCCGCATTTTAGTTCCTGTCCCTGAGTTTTACAGACGTAAATACAGGAAAACTTTAGAAATATGGAAACATCCTAATAACATCAATCGGTATGGGCTATTTCTTGAGCCACATGTGGAAACCGGTGATTCTCGGAACACGACACGCCCAATCTACCATTACGAACTCGATTCCCATTTGTCCTCATTAGCTTTGCTCATCTACCGTATCTTTAGATTAGTATATAACTGTCTTCTCGGCCTTCCTTTCGTCACTTGGTTTTTTGGCCTATAGCGTGGTTTACACGTCGGGTAACCTTGTAAACTAAGTCTCCCCCTCTTGTTGCTTAACCTCGGCCTCTAGCGTGATTGATACGTCGGGTAACCTTGTTTAAGACAGTACTATCCCCCTTGCTCCTGAAGATGCCCCATACGACTGCGGGCGAAACGTTGAGCTCTGACTCAAAATACGACACAGTCCATTCCCGGAAAACGAATATTTCACATAATTACATTATTTGGTTATTTTTTTTATTAACAGGAATGGTTACCCTGTACTAAAGTATGAAGCGATTCAATAAATTGTTCCTGTACTTTTGTGATAATACGAGGCCAGGAGCAATAACCGATAAATAAGTTTTTATAAACTTTTCTAAATTATAGTTTCAATAATCAAATTTTAACTCTATCTAAGTTATAAATGTCAAAATTCAGTTCAGAAATTCTTATCGTGTTATGATAATCACGACATTTACTTGTTGATCATTAAGTCTCGAAATTATCGAAGCATCCCGGGCGGTCGAATTCCATGGATCGAAATTCCACGCGGTCGAAATTCCACCGTCGAAATCCCACGGAGTCGAAATGTTCTGCCACCACTTATCCATTCTATAGAAATTCAAATATTTCCACGCCGTCGAATCCCACCCGGTCGAAATGTTAAACGATATAAATTCTTCGCTCACGTACCGCTCCTAGATCGATCGTATTTCCTGTTTCATCCATTATATAGTTCGTTGTATATTATGGTCGTATAAATAATATGTTTTTAAATATCTTTGTAATATATTATCTTTGACGCGGAATTAGCACGAAGCATAGATTGTCAGAATGCAATACGATCGATAAAGGGAGCGGTACGGGAGCAAATGATTTGTATCGGTAACATTTCAAGCTGGTGGGATTCAACGGCGTGGAAATATTTGAATTTTTGCAGAACGGACAAAGTGGAGGGAGAACATTTCGACCGCGTGGGTATTTCGACGCGTGAAATTTCAACCGCGTGGAATTCGACGGCGTGGGATTTCGACCGCGTGGAATTCGACCGCGCGGAATTCGACCGCGCGAAACGTACTCGAAATTATTATGCATACGTGCGTGACTTTGAATGCCCTACCCTATGCACCCTATACCCCTAAGATAATTCTTTCCTGAAGATAGCGCTTTGTTTTAGATAGTCGGTAGTAGTTTGTCACGCCGAGAAGACGTCTGTACTTAGACAAAAACATGTAAGAGTTTTAAGTTTTGGCTCGCGTTTTGCGTAGGATTTAAATTATGTTTGTTTCATATTTTAGTACAGGAGTAACCATTCCTCATAATTAGTCCTTTGACTTGAATTTCATTGTACATATTAGGATATCTCTTATACATGTACGAGTACACCTCACATCTCATACGTAATGTTATTTGAGTTTTCAAACAACACTAGTTATACGCCTTTCCAGGTCGTTTAAAATTAATAAGATTCTCACTGCGTCTTACGCAATCTCCGCCTATTGTTAAGCACATACTTAATTGAAATATAGGTCAAATCTAAAAACCAAATTCGAGCGCACTAGGTCACCTTCATATCTGCAAGTGATGCACTATGGAGATAAGGTACTTGGAATATGTTACACCAAATATTCACCTGGAAACCTGGAATGCGCTATCATAACATTCACTGTTATTACTATTTGAACACTCGTAAACTGAATACTTTACCATCAGTTTTACTATCCCAGAACTTATATGAAGCAGAACTAATATTTTTCATCTTAATTCTTCCGTAGAAGTTCTACGTAGCTTCACAATAAAATTTTATTATAAATATAAACTTTTATTTTATCTTGTGTATTGTAAAATAAAACTGGTCTGTATGTAGGTATATAGTAATGACAAGAAAATAAAATAATAATTATAGATATAGCCTGGTTGTGGTTGTAGATTAGTGCACTGACTTGAATTCATACTCTGCCGTATTTATCTGCTTTACTACAGGATTTTATTAATTTCCGAAGTAACTATACAACATACATACAGTGTGGGTTTAAAATATGGAATATTTAAAAAACGAACTCAACCGGTTTTGATTTAAAAAACGCTGAAACTCGTCGGTTTTAGTTTTTAAAAATATACGTTAATATGTGCGATTCACCTTCCGACTTTCATTTGTTTTTTAATTATGACGTCATCACAAAAAATTAAATCAATATAGATTGAATTCATGCTAAAAATCGCATATCCTATTATAACATTTTTACGATGAAGTCCGTGTGGGTATGTGAGTGGATGTGTGTGTGTGGATGTGTGTGGATGAGTGTGTGGATGTTGGATTGGATCCACGATTTCTCAAATACTATAAGACTTAAGACATTTTAACTACGGATTCCTCAATCTATCAATAATGGGTAGAGTTGATTAAGTTTTGGTAACAATTGGACAATCATCTAAATATTATTTATCTAAAATTTATGTAAAGGAGACCGGTGTCAATTGTAACAGGTGTCAAATGTAACAAGGGTAGGTAACAAGGGCCATCCTTTCGCAGTAGATTAAAACGCGCTTGCAGAGTGAAGCAGAAAGAGTCATAGCATAGCTCTTTGGTATTTAGTGTAAGTACATACGCGCAAATGCGGCGTCTGTTTCTGACGAATGTCTGTTAATCGACAAAAAAGTAAATACAGGTAGTGACACACATTGTTTCTAAAACACTATAAGTGCTCTGCTTGAAAATATTTAAAGTTAAGGATCAATTTTATTTAAAAAACATTTCGAATTATTACCTAATAAATACAAAAAAGCAAATAATATCTTTATAAGTGAAGCGGTGTCAGCTGTAACACATGCCACGGTGTCGATTGTAACGTGTTTAATAATTAAGGACAGTATTGATCATGATAAAAATTACAAGAAAAAACCACTGCTATCAAAAAGATAAAAGAAGAAGAGCAAAAAAACGAAAAACACTTCCGAAAGTAACAGTCGCAGATTAATCTTCAGATGGCTCCGATGAGAAAACTCTCTGATATGTATTGGCCCATATTTTTTGAGCACAGGAGATTGGTTGCAGTGGCGAAAATGTAAAATCTGGACACCGGGCAAGTTAAATTGTACGAAGAAAGACCTATTTTATGTTTACCTAAACTGCAATTTCGTTAGCGACTAAAGGCGTTGGTCAAAATGGTACATATCACCAACAGAATATATATTTTGTTTGCTTTTAGTTGAGTATCTATAACCACACTATACTTAACTTCGTTAGACATTTTCAATTTATAAATTGTCTTTTTCGTTTGAATCCGTATATTAAGTAAAATAGCGACTGCAACAGTTGTCACCTGGGTTGTCAAACGAGAAGTCAAAATATTGTAGTCACTAAAATACTTGTATCTTTGATGAAAATTTGCGTCATTTGACATTCTATAGTTTAAAAACTTTTAAACCTTGCATTCAATTTTTTTTTTAATTTGTCCTGGACTTTCCACACAATTTACGGCCTAATTTTGAATGGATCCCATATGACAAGTACGTATCTATATTGTCTATCTCGTATAATTGAATTGGTCTGTTGAAAATAATTATGTTATAACCGCAAATTTGAAATAATGATTATTTTCCAAATGAATAAATACAATCTCCTGGTGCATAATATCTAGTTTCTGTAAATCTCTATAAATGTTTACATATACAAGAAATTATCCTCCAAGGTATAATACACAAATATACTGCATACACAAGTGGGAAATGCAACGATGAAAACCAGTGAATCGGCCACTGAACTGTATTGAATTCTACGAAACAGAATAAATTTATACACGCTCTAGTAAGAAACTAGATAATAAATTTTAATCAAATACAAAATAAACAAATGATGAAATGAATAATAATTATTATTCATATCTGTACGATCTTTTCTGCTTGTCTCTACTTTTTTAAATATGAATATTGTATTGTAAATGTTTCTCAAACAGTTAAAAAATATATTCACCTATATATATATATATATATATATATATATATATATATATATATATATATATATATATACAGGGTGGTGGCGGTTAGGGGTGAACATAGGGATATAACATGGGATTTTAGTTTTTTGCAATTTCCTGCTCTCCTGTTCTTTTTACGGCAAAAACTAAAGAGTACAAAATTGTTCAGAATTAAATATTGCATACAAAAATGTATTTACATTTATTATTATGTTTTTGGTTTCTTCACAATTTTAAAAAGAAATTTCAAAATTTCTGTTATTTTGTAGCAATAGCCATGGAATTTATATTTTTCTAGTTGTCAAAAATTACTTATAAACGTCAACCATGCGTTAATCTAACTTAAAAATTAAATAAAAACAAACAACTTTTAATTTTAATACGCATTTTTTATTAGATATACCATTTAATAATAAACCAATTCCAAATGTATTAACTACGTAGAATTTTGATTTATCATAGCCAATACCATTTCTTCACTCACTTCGTTATAACGTCTTCTATTATTATTTTTATTATTATTTCCTTCATTACCTTCGTTCACAGCTACTCTAGCTGTGTTCTCAACGTTTTTAACAAGTTTAGAAATTGTTGCTATAATAGGAATTGGTGTATTTTCGTACTTTATGGAAAACAAATCATGTATTCTTCTAAAACTATTTCCACCATAATAATTTTTTATAATAAAAACTCGTTCCTTATTCGAATAAACATTCATTATTAAATTAACTTTTTATTAGAGAAAATTTCGAAAATTTGACAGAAATTGAATGACATTATTATGTTTAAACATTTGAGTTATAAGTCATGGCTATTGCTACAAATTAACAGAAATTTTGAAATTTCTTTTTAAAATTGTGAAGAAACCAAAAACATAATAATAAATGTAAATACATTTTTGTATGCAATTTTTAATTCTGAACAATTTTGTACCCTACAGTTTTTGCCGTAAAATGAACAGGAGAGCAGGAAATTGCAAAAAACTAAAATCCCATGTTAAATCCCTATGTTCACCCCTAACCGCCACCACCCTGTATATATATATATATATATATATATATATATATATATATATATATATATATATATATATATATATATATATATATATATATTATAATGTACATGAAGGGAAAGAAAAAATGCTGTCCAATTAATTTTAAGGCAAAACCTGAAGAGTGCAAAATTGTACAGAATTAAAAGTTGCATATAAAACGGTTTTTATATATTTTTTGTTTCTGCAGTATTTTAAAAAGAAATTCAAAATTTCTGTTAGTTCATAGCAATTGGGACTCGCAGAATAGCAAGCGACATCGGCGGAATTATTGAGAACTAAATTAATGGCGGCCAGTAGGTCATGTCAAATTATGTAAAAGTTAAAAAACATCGTTTCGTTTAACACAAAAAGAAGTTCTCACGCTTTGATTTTATAAGCAAATAAAAAAAAATATAAAGTACATCAAAAAGTGTTGTATTAAAAGGTGTACGAATACTAAAATTTTTTGATTAATTGGCCAGTAAAAAATTAATGAAATTTTAATATTTAAATTACCGCCATGTATGACGTAGAATTACGCCGAACCAAGAATGGCCGTAAAGCAACAACATCGGTACGTCCAATAGCAACGGCATGTGCGGGTAATTTAAACATGACAGATCATCTGCTTGACGTTTGAATAATAGTTTGGAGATTAATATTTTCGTTTGTCATTTTAATCTTGTACGAGTATAAGCTAAGTTAAAATCCTTCAAAATCCTGCTTAACAAATCGAAATACGTAGTAAAAATAACAGAAACCATGCAAATTGTAAATAATAAAGAAGAGAGACAATGACAGAAAAATGAACTAATGTTAAAATCAAATTAAAAGTCGCACTCACTCGCCATCTACATGTTACATTCTTAAATATACATCCCTTTCTCCAGTTCAAAATAATGACGTCAAAGAAAATATTCTTTCATAATTTATTAAAAAACATATAATTTTTTTATAATAAAACTTATATTTTTACATCATTTTTCAACTTTACTTTAGGTATTTAGTGAAAGATATCAGATTTTCAGTATCACGCAAGTAGCCTATTGCCCCATTTTTTCAGTCTCCTTATATGTTCTCTTTGCAACAATGTCGCTTAAAATTTATATAACTTCGCTCTCTTATTTATTCTTTCAACAAATATTGAAACTTTTTGTCAAAAAGGAAAAAGTTGGCTAGACCGTTTCATCATATTTAACAAGAATATCTTCTAGACAGATAAAAAATTCTGAAAATTAATATAGAATTGGAAAGTAAAACTGGCTTTACTTTGTGATCTAACTTCAAGTTGATTTGCGATTATAAATTTTTAAACAGTATTTTATAATTTTTAAAAAACTTGTCTTCAAAGAAAAACAAAGACTTCAACGTAAAAATACCAACATATAAAATGTAAAATTTAATAAGAAGAAAATACGTCGATAACAACATAACAAGACAGTTGCTTGTACGTATTAATAAAGGAATAAAGTTAATATCATAATTATAACATATAATGAATTGATTACAGATAAAATTGTTAAAAATATATCCACCTTTGTGGAAGAAAAATCGGAGAAAGAAATAGCGATAATGAGATTGCCGTCGAAATATCCAATTTCGCAAATCTTGTTCTCAAACATAAGAGCAATGACACAAAAGATAAAGCGCTAACGTGGCAAATTAATTTTGGAAATAAGTTACAGCTATATTAATGTCGCACCATAAGATTATTTGAAAATGGAAAGACGAACTCGAGGGATCGCAGCAAATGTAGTTCTTCTCCATTGTGACACGCGCTAAGAGATTGATGAATGGTACACACCACCGAACGATTTTATCACTTCACAAGCTTAGATGATGTAATAAAGTGAAATATATATTATGGACGAAAAGCTTGCAAAAATCGAAGAGATATTTTAAAGGAAATATTTCCGAGTGAAAGGAAGGAAAATATCTAATATTCTCCAACTGCATAATGTGTTTCGTTTCACGATTGCACGATGCGCTTTTTGATCGCGAAGATTTTTATTTATATGGCTTCAACGGAATATTAGATGCCTCTCTATAAGAGAACTTTAACCTGTCAAGCTCAAATTTACTTATATATGTGCCATTCTCTCTGTTACATGTTCCGTTTAGCTTTGAAGCATTAAGCAGGATTGGGGATTTCCACTAGAGGTGGGCGCGGGCCGTGATTTTGTCGGGTCACGATGGGTCACGACGTGACCCGCGTGATCGTGAATATAATTTAAATTTTGCGTCGTGATTGGACGTGAGCGTGAGGCACTAAAAAATTATCGTGCGTGTTCAGGCGTGATTGAAATTTAATCAGGCGTGAGTACAAGTTTTCTTCTATTTTCTATTTAAAAAATTATCGATTTCCATCTTTTACTTTACATTCTTGTTATTATTATGTCCAAATATGTCATCAACAGTATTTTTTGCATAATAATAGTGTTATTGTTGTACCCAAAATTGTATACACAGTTGCTCCGATTTCACTAAACTGTTTGACACGATCATAATTTTGTTAACAAATTTGTTACCAAATTTATAATGATATTTGTGATGGAATAGAACAACTTATTTGTCCATAAACATTCGTTTCCAATGAAACCAATCTGTTACCTAACTTATTACCAATTTGTTACCAAATTTGATAACAACTTATGACTGTGTTAAACTGGCTTAAATGTACATAGAAACAATTACGTGACACGAACGTGACCCGCCGGGCGTAATCGGGTGTGAGTGCCAAAATAAAATCGTGAGAGTGAGTGATCGTGAATCAAACATAAAAAGTCGTGCGTGATTGGTCGTGATTACATTTTTAGTTCCGTGAGCGTGCGTGATCGTGAACAAAAAGTTACTCACGCGCCCACCTCTAATTTCCACCGTAATCAAAATAGTGTATGAAAATACAAACTAAATGGTTCAATATGTTTTTTTTTAATGCATGAAAACATTATACTTCGTTTGAAACGCTGCTGGCCGATGACGTCACATGCCGGCTCGATTTTACAGTGTCTATGTTACCTGCCAACATTAATATTATTCTTATATAAAAACAAAATTTATGAAAATACGTTTTAGCTTTCCAAACCATATACATAATATAAATAATTAATACACAATAAATATATAACACACTACAACAAATATTTCTCACTAGATACTGAAGTGACCGATTTTCGGTAGCGAAATACCGCATCCGGACCACATGGGGTGAGTTAGCTGAGCTTGTTTTTATTTTATTTTATTTTTTTATTTTATTAACTTCGGCCTTCCAACAGGACAATGTCCCAATAACAGGATGGTTCAAATAATTTACATAAATTATACATTTTTAAATGTAGCAATTGAGAGTACTGAATCATGAATTGAATTGTTGAAAATTACATTAATAAAAAGAGATTATATACTAAAGACTACAGAGAATAACAAACTAAATTAACTAAAAGAATTTACTGCATCTGTTACTTGTTTTTTGTATCTTGTTAATGTACTATTGAATATATCTATTTGGTTGTTGTGCAATAAGTATTTATTGTATAAAAATGGAAGTCTATTTAACGCAGAATTAAAAGCAGCATTGGTTCTTCTAAAACCCAAACAAAAAAGATCAACTACTCTTGTGGTATAAGTTGGTATACGAAGTCCCAAGGGATGTAGTAAGTCAGGACAATCAATTTTATTACTGAAAATTTTATATAGATAAACTAGATCAATTATAGTTCGGCGCTTTTCTAATGTAAGAAGAGATAATTCATGATTTTGAAATTTATATCTAAAAAATCTACAAAATTTTTCTTGAATACGCTCAATTCTATTTATATGGACGGCGTATTGAGGTGACCAACAAACCGACGAAAACTCTAATTGACTGCGTACTAATGAATAATACAATATTTTTGTAGTTCTGTGATTTTTAAACTGTCTGCAAGATCGAATTAGGAAACCTAACATTTTAAATGCTTTTTTTATAATGTTATCTATGTGAATATCAAATATAAGCCTTTTGTCAAAGATAATTCCTAAGTCTCTAACTTCCGAGACTCTATTAATGATGTCACTTGAAAGAGTGTAAGAGAAGCATACATTATTTCTATTTCTTGTAAAAGTTATAGCATGGCATTTACTAATGTTCAAATTTAACCTGTTAATCCTAGTATATTCGTATAATCTGTTGAGATCAGATTAAATGGCTTCACAGTCATCATTATTTTTAATACAATGGTACATTTTTAAATCATCTGCGTATAGTAAAAAATTACAAAATTTAAAGCACTTTGAAATATCATTAATGAAGATGTTAAATAAAAGTGGACCTAAATGGGAACCTTGGGGAACACCCGATGGAATATAGACGTCTTGAGACTGGAAACCATTGATCGTCACTTGTTATTCTCTCCTTCATGCCAGAGAAAAAACCGTTCGCAAAAACAGGCAGAGAAGTGGCCTACCTAAATAGTATTCATCCAAAAAATTACACAGTTTATAGCAGCTGGTGTTGCCTTAGCCAAATCTTCACTCGTGCATTCCTCTTAGTGCACGTGAGCAGGTGGGCCATCGTTTGCTCTTGACCACAATGACAAAGTGGGTTCTGCTTGATACCCCCAGTTGAACATGTTTACTGCACATTTTCCTACATGATTTCGTAGGCGATTTAACGATTTACAAATAGGGCATTTCTGATAATTACCTGGTGGTAGTAAATTATAATTTGTGTCTTATCTATGTTAGTTCAAGAAAACTGTAAAAGAAGAATGTAAGTACACCAACAATTGATAGATGACGCATTGGCTATATAGCCGGCCTGAAACGCACTGTCGTGGCGGTAAAAATAGACCGTTTAAACGAGTTACAAAAAATACTATTTTCAACACATATAACTTTTCAAAAGAATAACAAAAAATTAAAAAGTAATGGAAACCCCCATTGCAACTATTTCAATAATTTTTTTACACCGGGTGTAACACGAAAACCGGGCCGTAGGTGTTTAACATAGAAAAACAGTAGACAATATAATACTTCAAATAATGAATGTTGTAGAGAATTAAATTCTGCATCTAACTTAATAATCGCATTTAGTTTTGCAACTTTCGTAACCGGGGTTGTTTTAAAATTTTGTAAAAGTTACTTTATAGCGTTAGTTTTTAGATATTAAACGTTAATTTGACAAAATTGACAGTTTATAAGTATCTATCTTATAATTTCCCTTTGAAGTGCTAACTTAATGCCAAATACCATTATTTATGAGCCCCTAAGACTACTTTACAAATATATAAAGAGAATTAAAAAATAATTATAAATATAAAAGTCATTTTGAGTGGCCCGTTTTTCAGTGTCACCGAGTATAATTGTCGAAAATTTTATCGTGTTTTTAATAAGTTCAATAGTAGAGAAATGGATTTTTTTACAAATTATTCGATATCGGAAATTTATCCATTAGAAATATTCGTTTTCCGGGAATGGACTGTGTCATATTTTGAGTCAGAGCTCAACGTTTCGCCCGCAGTCGTATGGGGCATCTTAAGGAGCAAGGGGGGATAGTACTGTCTTAAACAAGGTTACCCGACGTGTCAACCAAGCTAGAGGCCGAGTTTAAGCAACAAGGAGAGAGACTCAGTTTACAAGGTTACCCGACGTGTAAACCACGCTAGAGGCCAAATAAACCAAGTGACGAAAGAAGGCCGAGCAGACAGTTATATACTAATCTAAAGATACGGTAGATGAGCAGAGCTAATGAGGACGAATGGGAATCGAGTTCGTAATGGTAGATTGGGCGTGTCGTGTTCCGAGAATCATCGGTTTCCACATGTGGCTCAAGAAATAGCCATCATCCCGATTGATGTTATTCGGATGTTTCCATATTTCTAAAGTTTCCCTGTATTTACGTCTGTAAAACTCAGGGACAGGAGCTAAAATGCTGTCTGCGTAATGGTATGGTATTAACATCTGCGGTCGCAGAACACCAATACAACACAGGACATAACATCTTATTTGAAAATTCCCGTATTTTAGCTCCTGTCCCTGAGTTTTACAGACGTAAATACAGGGAAACTTTAGAAATATGAAACATCCTAATACCATCAATCGGGAAGATGGCTATTTCTTGAGCCACATGTGGAAACCGGTGATTCTCGGAACACGACACGCCCAATCTACCATTACGAACTCGATTCCCATTGGTCCTCATTAGCTCTGCTCATCTACCGTATCTTTAGATTAGTATATAACTGTCTTCTCGGCCTTCTTTCGTCACTTGGTTTATTTGGCCTCTAGCGTTGTTTACACGTCGGGTAACCTTGTAGTACTATCCCCCTTGCTCCTGAAGATGACCCATATAACTGCGGGCGAAACGTTGAGCTCTGACTCAAAATATGACACAGTCCATTCCCGGAAAACGAATATTTCTCATGACTCAGACTGTGGAAGCCTACGCAATTATTTCATTTATCCATTACTAATTACTGCTTTCATTTTGTCTTTCAGGAACACTATAAAATAGAGCTAATAAACCACCACTCTGAACATTTTGGCACGAGCACACTTTTATAATAAAAGCGCTTTTATGGAGCACGGTTTTACATTATATTCTTATGAGGATCGGGCTCCATAAAAGCGTTGACATTATAAAAGCCATTAGATTAATAATGGCGCACCCAGTACATTACTGACAACCTCTAATCGGAAACACAAGTATGTAATATACGTATTCCTTTTCCATATTTCTCAAAGGCAAAACATGACATATGTAAATAGAACAAAAATTTATAATAGCGTACTAATTGCAGTATTACAGAATAAATGAGTACTATAAAGCCATAAATTGTAATCTCTCCATTCATTTCCATATAAAACACCCTGTAAAATATATCCCACTAGGCAAATATACTTCACATAACATTTCCATGGCACTCTGCGTCATAAACGCATTTGCAATCACATTATGCGAGAAGATATGTATGTCAGATTAGGGAATAAGTATAACAACCCACGACATACGACAGAGGTTGCGGGGAAAGACACACGCTTTTCGCTAGCGTCTAGACGCCTGCGACCAGTCGTCCAACAAGCGTCGACGAATTACGTCCTTTTCGTGGATGTTATTCACTTACCACGTGGGGAAAAAAGTTTTTTTTTTCGCGTCGGCGTACCGCAGATGTTTAATGTAACTGACAATTGAACTGTGTTGTTTTATTAAGTAGAGACACTGTATTCATTTATTGATGGATTTTATTATTTTATTTACATTTCTTTTAATTTAGTTGTTTTGTTTTTCAGATATAAATAGAATTCAGCTGGCCAAATAAACTATTTGTGATTTTTCTTTCTATTCAATATTACTCAACTTTTATTTGTTTTTTGTTTTGTTTGTTCCTCATGTGACTAGACTCCTTTTATAGTTTTGTGTTGTTTTAAAAGGCTTGAAACGTGTGAAATGTGGCTTTGGTGCAACTGAAAGCGGTCGATACTGAAAAATTACAGCGATTGAAGTTAAACAGGTAATTTGACGTTTTACATTTGTTGCATGTTTATTTCATGTCATTGACTTATAGCGTGTTTATACGGCTGTTTCTGTAATAAATTGGCTCTAAATAAATTTATCTATGACTAATAAATGTTATGTATATAAATATCAGGTTTTGCTATATACAGCTGTTATTTGAGTAAGTTTATGTATGTATTATGTATGTCAGTTGAAAATTTGTAGAAAAGTAAAAATCAGTGGGTTCTCTGGAACGTTTTTTGAATAGTTGTAAATTTTCTGAAGCTGTGAATTTTGCTAATTGGAAGGTTTATTGGATAGATAGCTTCAATTGTTTTTAAAAGTTGTTTATTATTGTAACAACTAAAAGACGACGTTTCGGCACATGGTTATGGCCATTTTCAAGTCTAAATACAAAGGAATATAAAAATGTTATGAATTTTTTTTTAATTAGAATTATAAACTTACCGGAAAAAATGAAATTTACATTCAGTCAATTTTTAAATTATAATAATAAACAACTTTTAAAAACAATTGAAGCTTTCTATCCGATAAACCTTCCAATTAGTTTTTTGAATAGGCGTACAATAGTTATACCGACTGTCTTATAGGCCGACCGACACATGGGTCAATAGTGTCTCCCCACTGTAAGATATTAAGCTGAAATTTTGTACACTTCTTGGAGGATATTATTTCTACGGATTACAGTCCAAATTAGTAAATTTAAATGTTTAATATCAGAATAAATTAAAATATTTTTTAGAATTATTTTTTATTATTAATACGTTTTTAATCTTTTAGAGACCTTTAATAAAATATAAATATTATTTAAAGCATAAATTATACGTATTTTGTAAAATGTAAATCACATTGATTACAACATACAGTTAAATAAATACATATTTATAATAAAAATAACGTATCCATTTTATTAAATTTTGGATTATATTTTATTGTTTTTCCTCGAAAATCTGTTAAGAGCTCCAAATTAAGTACTACTTCCGGTTTATCATACAGGGTGTCTCACAACTCGCGCCCCAGACGAAACTGACACTTGCCGACGACAATAGGTTGCCAACAAATAGAAGAAAATAATTTGCGGCTGCTTGCATAACGGAGTTACAAGACTTTTTAATCCACCAATCCCGGAAGGATATCTTGAGGTGTGAAGATATTATACCAAAATAAAACTGATTGCTAGGTTTTAAAAATACTACTAATAAGTTACAAAATTTATTTGACATACTGTAATTTTCACACTTTAGAGTTGACTTTTCACTGTCAGAAAATTTAGGTTAGCAAGATTTCTATCCGGAAAACGTTCCGAATAGACTCGTGCTGCTTCTCTGGCGTTACGTCCACATTCTCCGAAAATTATAATCATTTCTAAGTAATCAGCGGCTGAATACATGGTAAGAATTTGCCTTTTTTTATTCACCTTGTCAAATTTAATTTGACACTGACATTTTTCGAAAACTACAGTCGCCCACGCATTTTAAAGAAGATTTGATTTGTATAAAATCCTAGTAACGTAAAATTACGGCAAACACACGTTAAAGGTTTAGGTCTCTGATTGGTCAATTTTAAGACGTCTTTTCTCGAATATCTTTTAAGCTAGATTTTTTTTTCTTCGAAATTACACATCCCAGTGCAGTCTCGTGTTTCCTCATTCGCTCTGGGGCGCGAGTTGTGAGACAGCCTGTATAGGTATAATCAAAATCTAATGTTGTTTCAAATTATACGATACACGAGTTTTAAATACCAAATTTGAGAAGTTTTGGATCATGTTTTAATATATTTTTTCAAGAAAATCTGTTTATAGCTTCCTGTAAAGTAGTACTTCCGGTTTATCAATTTAAAAAAAAACATCTAATATATTTTTCTCATTAATATAAAAGTCTTAAATACCAAATTTGAAAAGTTTTGGATTGTATAAATTTATTTTTCACGAAAATCTGTTCAGAGCTTCAAATAAAGTATCACTGCCGGTTTATCAATTTTAGCCAAAATCTAATATGTTGCTTCCCGTTATATAAAAGTCTTAAATACTAAATTTGACAAGTTTTGGAATATATCATAATATATTTTCACAAAAAACTGTTCAAAATGTAATATGTTGTTCTTCGTCATATAGAAGTCGTAAATACTAAATTTGACAAGTTTTGGAGTATATCAATATATTTTTCACGAGAATCTGTTCAGAGCTTCAAGTAAAGTATCACTTCTGCTTGATTAATTTTAGCCAAAATCTAATATGTTATTTCCCATGATATAAAAGTCTTAAATACTACAATTGAAAAGTTTTTGATTATATTTTAATATAGTTTTTTTATTAAAAACTGTTATGAGCTTCAAGTAAAGTATCACTTCCATTTATCCAATTTTACCCAAAATCTAATCAACTCGTTATATGAATGCAGGAAGCTTAAATGCGAAAAATAGATATATTTGGAAGTTTTTTATAAGAGTTATTGTGGACGAAAAAAATCGTCACACATACACACACACAGACATCATCGTAAAAATAGTAAAAACGTGCTGTGGGGGCCCTAATTCGTGCTTATGTACTAAAAACTCACCATCGATTTTTTGGCACGATTACATTACCTTTCTTACCTACGGTATGACGGGAGGTAAAAACAAATACATTTTGATTATCGAAATATCGAAAACTTAAATTGTTTGTTAAGGCTTCTAAGTAGGTGGCTGTTTAGGTTTAAAGCCTGGTATTATACTTTCATTATAAAAGTATATCGATAAATCATGTTAAGCTGTTTATAAAATTTATGAAATATTTGACATAATAGCTTTTTCAATGTCAAACGCGAAACCAATTCCCAAGCTTGGTAATTTATATTTTCGGATAGATCCTGCCGACAGTAAAGGGTGGAACGGATGCAGTTTATTTGAGTGTGGTACGGAACGTACAGAACACCAAGATAAAATTATAAAGTCCATTACGCAAACTGGAGTAAGTTGTTTCAGTTTTAATTGAGTTTTGTATGGTTTATGTTGAAATGTTTTCGTATTCCAAATATTAATTTAGAAATCGTCGCTCCAGCAGTTTTGGCGGAGAACTCGCGAACTGCTTAACACTGGGATCACTTCAGGCTTTCATTAGAAGAAAAATCAAATTAATTTTATTTATGAATTCATTTAGAGAACGCTCAAGGAAGACAACAGCAATGGATAAAGCAACAGCTTGGAAAAATGTTTGGAGGTACTTTCAATGCATTTTCAATTTTCCAGGAAAGCTGATTAAATTTTCTGGTACATGAAGCAATAAGAAGTTGCATTTTCACTAGACAAAATTGCATTTAATTCATTACGGTATGCCAAATTTATTTAGATACATCTCGGTAATGATTTTATTTTTACTATACAGTTGATGACACTATAAGGACAGCTAACTCGACCGCTATTATGTAACAAATTTCTGATTTCGAATTTCCTTAGATTTATCGAGTTCCTTCGTAAAATAAAATAAATTCTGAAAAGATCATGTCCTCGAACATTTTCGCCAGCGGAATTTGAAACGGGCCTTTTACTTTGCCGGAGTCGGGGCGGTTGGAATGAGGTATGTGACCATATTCGAATTTCAATATGGCACAAAATACAAAAACCTAAAACCTAACCACTATAGCTTCTCATTATAATAAAAACTAAACATTAATTTGTAATAAGCAATTTATTATTTTGGACAAGGGATATATAACATAGCACGTTAGAATCGTGGAAGAAGTCAGACAAACAGTTATAGATCAGCCTATCAGCGTCGCGATGTTATGGTAGGTGCCTATCGCAGTCTATCCGTCTTACTCCACGCTTCTACCATGCTCACGTCACAAATCCCTTCTCCAAATTTTTAATTATTATTTTTTCGTAAAGTAAAATATAATAATAATAATTCTTTATTGTATTTAACTTATTGTAAAGTATTACAATTGATATTGATGACAGTGAGTCAGTTTTTTTTACCTTACATCTTTGTAACATTTTGCGTTGCGTTGATAGAGATGAGATGATAGGGCAGTCATAAACGTCCAAGCCCCTGGTGGGAATCGAATCCACGACCTATAGAACCGAGCGGTGATGGTCGCTTCGAGCACTGGTGAAGTACGCTTCTTCAACTCACTCGGCCACCGAAGCGGTAAAGTACAAATAATTAATCAATTTTAAAAAATATGTATATCTTATTTTTGGTCACATACCCCATTGCCACTGCACTTAAACATATTGTAAACATAATTTTCTCGTTTTCACGTTTTAATGCCCTTAGAATCCAATTTTAACATTTTTATGATGAAGTGCGCGCGCGCGTGTTTGGTGTGTGTGTGTGTGTGTGTGTGTGTGTGTGTGTGTGTGTGTGTGTGTGTGTGTGTGTGTGTGTATGTATGTATGTTTGGATGCTCCGCTCTAACTCAAATACTACCATTCAGAAAATTTTGAAACCTTGTATTTCTATCTTATTCTCATATAGGAAGAAGCCATTAGATTTTGGTGTAAATCAGATAACCGGATATGGCACTTTACTTGAAGCTCAAAAGAGTTTTTCTTTCAAAAATATCTTTAAATGTTATTTTATCTAGATTATTAATTTTCTACAGGTTTAAATAAATACTTTTTTGTATATTTTATGGATAAATTTATAAAATTATCTATAATTTCAATTCCGGACCCTACGCTTTAAACAAACACAACTCCTTGGTTACACAGTTACACTTAAATGTATGTAACTGACAGATAAATGTCACTGTCAAAGGTCTCATCATTTCAAATTAATAATAGTAACGATAAAAAAAATAGTAAACAGAACCATAGCTATATGAAATGGAAATTAAAGTTTCCAGCATAACTAAATATGTAAGTATAGTTAAATGGCGGGAGGTATTGTGATGGCCACATCAGATTTTATATAATTAACTATGAGTTAATTTGAAACAAATTGAGAAAAGAACATGTCAGCCACTGGGAAAGGCTCGGGTACCCAATATTAAAGATAATACTAGCACTATCTTTCACAATTTATTTCACGGGATGAATACATATTTTTTCTAAACTTACACATTTTTTTATTATCTCAGCATCATCTTCAGAATTGCCGACATCATCTGGTCTGCAGTATCTTGCGATTTAACGCCATACGACTTCATTTTGTGGGGTTTTCTGAAATCAAAGGAGCCATATCTCTATCAAAAATTCAACGAAAGTTTCATAAAAAAAGTTAGAGTATGTGAAAAGAGTCATGGACGTCATTTGAATGATATAACTAATCAAAGCTAATTTACTTCAAAGATTAAAATTCAATAAAAATCATATCGATCAAACAAAAAATATTGCTTTAATTTAATAATTTTATATTCTCAATTTTCACTAAAAATGAATAATGACTATTTAATTTTAAAATTATGTTGAAAATTAGACCATGCTCTTTTTTATACAAGTTTATTTATTATATTTGTGGTGTGAATTCATTTTAAAAAAACTTGTTCATAAAAGAAGAGTAAAGGACCTTTTAATTTTAGAAGTATTTTTAATTTTCTAGATTAAAGTTTGAAATTAAATTTCGCATAAAACATGAAAATTTGCCTCAATGTAGATAAATGATTATTCTGCTGAAACAAAGCACACTTGTCTTTTGTTTTGTTTCATAATGCGGAAATGTTTACGCCATTATGAAACCAGTTAAATTGTTAGTGTACTTTTCCCTGAATTAAAATTAAACAAAACTATAATAAATTTTGCAGGATTATTCAGAAACAACACCAGTATATTTATTGAAACTGAGAGAGTTTTTGCAGTAGTAGCAGGTGTAGAAAACAAACAATAATTTTCTTTTTGTTATTCTTTTGTCAACAGTGGAAGGTGAGGAAGTCACTAGGGAAAATAAGATCGGTAAATTGCTTTACCTAACCTCGATCAGTTAATTAAATCAAGTGAACCGTGTAATTGTTTTACTAACGATATAGGGTCCCTGAAAAAAGATACAGGAAAAGAAAAAGAATAATACATCTGTATAAAAAAGAACTTTTCCTCTGTATTTCAAAGAATTGCATTAGTCTGTGTTCTTTATCTGTTTCGACACTAAGGAAATTAAAGATGCCATTAAAAATATATGTGTACAAGATAACGATGAGTAATGATTCAAAATTCGAACAAAAAAACATAACATCAGTATTTTTTAGGTAGGGAAGACCGGTGTCAATTGTAACAGGTGTCAAATGTAACAAGGGTAGGTAATAGGGGCATCTTTTCGAAGTAAATTAAAACGCGGTTGCAGAGTGAAGCAGAAAGAGTCATAGCTCTTCGGTATTTAGTGTAAGTACATACGCGCAAATACGGCGTCTGTTTCTGACGAATGTCTGTAAATCGACAAAAAAGTATACATATACAGGTAGTGACACACATTGTTTCTAAAACACTATAAGTGCTCTGCTCGGAAATATTTCAAGTTAAGAATCAGTTTGTGAATTATATCTGCTTTTATTTTTCATTAAAAAACATTTCGAATTATTACCTAATAAATACAAAAAAGCAAATAATATCTTTATAAGTTAAGTGGTGTCAGTTGTAACACATGCCACGGTGTCGATTGGAACGTGTTTAATAATTAAGTACAGTATTGATCATGATAAAAATTACAAGAAGAAACCACTGCTATCGAAAACATAAAAGAAGAAGAGCAAAAGAACGAAAAACAGTTCCGAAAGTAACAGTCGCAGATTACTCTTCAGATGGCTCCGATGAGGAAACTCTCTGATATGTATTGGCCCATATTTTTTGAGCACAGGAGATTGGTTGCAGTGGCGAAAATGTAAAATCTGGACACCGAGCAAGTTAAATTGTACGAAGAAAGACCTATTTTATGTTTACCTAAACTGCAATTTCGTTAGCGACTAAAGGCATTGGTCAAAATGGTCCATATCGCCAACAGAATATATATTTTGTTTGCTTTTAGTTGAGTCATCTGGATTTTGTATTTTCTGAGGTAATAAATAAATGTTTATTTTCTCAATAATTTCTTCTTTTACCAGTTATTTTATCTTATTACATCACTATTAAAATTTGTTAGAATTAACACTGGCCCTGTACTATTGACACCAGTTAGGTGGCAATTGTAACATTTGTAATACCTGACTAAAAATCCTTATACTTTTATATTTGTCACATTTTCAAAAGTTTAAAATTCAAAATATTATTCACTAAGGTGGACAGGTTCTCATATAAGTAATTTCAAAATTTCGAAATGTAACGTTAACTCCTAAAAACTAAAAATTTAAATTTTGTAACAATTGACACCGGTCTCCCCTACAACTATGTACAATTATTTATTTTACTAAAAATAAAATTTTAAATATGTTCATTAACCCAGAAATTTAAATGTATTTTATACCAAATCATATTTTAATTATATTTTATAATGCACGTTCTAATTTATTTTTGGTGACCCAGGAAGAGGAATCGTAAAACAATAGTTTATGTATGAAAGTCTAAATACTACTGAATCTCTCAATTTACACATATAAATGTATATTTATAAATATAATGAGTTGCATCACTTCATCAGTAATTACGTATGGTTAATAGTAGCAGATATGTAGGTGACCGGTCTCCACAATATTTAATAAAATATGCTATTCAAATGAACCACAAACTTAACTTAAATGGTAATAAAATGAAAAATAATGTACTACTCTTGCCCTACGGCTTGTCACCCCAATTTTTTTACAGGATATAAAAGTATGTGGCCTCCTTAATATTCAGTTAAAATTTGAAACAGAAACTATTTAAATTAATGTCCACAAAGATGAAAAATAATGTACTACTCTTGTCCTACGGCTTGTCATCCCAATTTTTTTACTGGATATGAAAGGATGTGGCCTCCTTAATATTCAGTTAAAATTTGAAACAGAAACTATTTAAATTAATGTACATAAAGATGAAAAATAGCAGAACTGAACAGAAACTATTTAAATTAATGTACATAAAGATGAAAAATAATGTACTACTCTTGTCCTACGGCTTGTCACCGCAATTTTTACCTTCCGTCAACAGGAAGGTATTGTCTTTGGTCAAAAAATTCGGTGGTGAGTATTTGATGAATGAGCACGTTTTAAGGTCCCTAGAATACGATTTTACTATTTTACATGATGTGTGTGTGTGTGTGTGTGTTAAATATCATTTTTTCACATTTTATGTTATTATAAATATTAAAGAACATTGTATTCTCTATACGATTTGAATGCATTTTGTACTTCATATTAAATCGGTATAGAGTTATAAAATTATAAAGAAATTAAATTTCCTAATTAGCCAGCTATGCTAGAAACAGTTACTATATTAAGAAAATTCTGATTGAAAGATGTCAGTGTCTAATGCAATTGACATATTCGTAGTATATTGGTGTTAGGATCTTTTTTCTCGCAATTTTCTGTTCACCACTTGCGTTCTTAAAATATCGATTCCGGTAACTATAACCTGATAAAATGCTGTTTACTGGTAACAGTTCATCGGTAGAATTTATAAAAGGGTCGAAATTTTTAAAAAATTAAAAATTCTGAAAATTTTTATTTAATTAGTTTGAAGGGTGTAGATTTAAGATTTTAAAACCACAGGTTGATATCTCTTTTCGTGTCCGAGATATTCTTCCTCAAAACTTTGCTCAAAAATTGCCCATTTTTGGGTCATATCCCAAAAATGGTCAATTATACACCGCTGGCGATATCAGCATTAGATTCTACGGGCAAAATTACATAAGCATACCAATTTTCATAATTTTTGAACAACTATTGCAATTTCCAGAAGGAAAAGTCTGAAAATGACCAAAAATCGCAAAAAATCTAAGGTGTACCCCTTTCGATTTTTTCAGTTTTTGGCGATTTTAAAGAATGTTTAATAATAAATGTATCCGTTAGAATATTTTGATGAAAATTGGTATACTTATGGTTTTTGGTACGAGGAATTTACTGGTGAGGTCGCTGAAGGTGTACCGCACACCCATTTTTGGGTATGAGGGTGGTGAAGATTAAAAAAGGGTCGAAATTTAAAAAAAAATAAAAATTCTGAAAATTTGTATTTAAGTAGTTCGAAGGGTGTAGATTTAAGATTTTAAAACCACAGGTTGATATCTCTTTTCGTGTCCGAGATATTCTTCCTCAAAACTTTGCTCAAAAATGCCCATTTTTGGGTCATATCCCAAAAATGGTCAATTATACACCGCTGGCGATATCAGCATTAGATTCTACGAGCAAAATTACATAAGCATACCAATTTTCATAATTTTTGAACAACTATTGCAATCTCCAGAAGGAAAAGTCTGAAAATGACCAAAAATCGCAAAAAATCTAAGGTGTACCCCTTTCGATTTTTTCAGTTTTTGACGATTTTAAAGAATGTTTAATAATAAATGTATCTGTTGGAATATTTTGATGAAAATTTGTATACTTATGTTTTTTGGTACGAGGAATTTACTGGTGGGGTCGTTGAAGGTGTACCACACACCCATTTTTGGGTATGAGGGTGGTGTGGATTAAAAAAGGGTCGAAATTTTTTAAAAAATTAAAATTCTGAAAATTTGTATTTAATTAGTTTGAAGAGTGTAGATTTAAGATTTGAAAACCACAGGTCGATATCTCTTTTCTTTTTCGAGGTATTCCATATTTTTTACAAAAAGGTGAATACACTCTTTCTCTCGGTTATTATTGCAGATACACATATTGATTATTGAATTGTGTGAGAAATCGGTAGAATTTTCGTAAATACCTCATATAACTGACGGAAGGTAATGTGCTGGCCACATCAGATTTTTTTTACTGGATATGAAATTGTATGGCCTCCTTAATATTCTTCTTAGTATATAAAAAATTCAAAAAAAATTGAACGGGCCCATTGCATTTCTCTTAATTGTTCTCCAAAAGACAATTTGTAGATATTGCTGAAATTGTAAACAGTTTTAAATTAGTTTGATTTACCGTAGGATAAGTATAATAACGTGGTAAATCTTCGGAGGAAATGAAAATAATCAACTGGCAGAGGCAGGGCAAACATTTAGTGATAGTTGAACAAAGTTTAATAGAGTAAGTTCTCAAGAATCAACCTCCCATCCTAATTTTAAAAATAACGTTGTAGTTCCCGTCCTTTAGTTTCATTATGATGAATAAATTGAATTGAGAAGTTTGTGAAAGTAACCGGAAGAGCAAAAGAGCTGAATCGCCGAAGAAGATCGCAATTCGCGAGTTTTTCGCGATCTTTGTCCGATAACGAATCGCATTTATTCGAGTCACAGACGTAGCTGTTAGGAAAAGCAGATGTTACATTATATAACTCTTTATATCTACATTTTCTAAATATCTATTGCAACGTTCTTGAAATCGAATTATTAAATTATTTTTTTTTGCAAAAGGGGATTACAGCTTAATCTAATAAAGAAAAAATAGCAAAAAATAATGAAAGTAGATGCTTAATAATAAATATTTATAAAGAAATAAAATGATATAATTAAAATACTTTGGAAATAAGGGGTTTTTTGGTTTAGCAGCTCGTCACTCATATGAAATCCATATACATTATTTTGATTGGCGACTCAAATACCACCTATAAATATATAACGAATACCGAGTTAGGAGGTGGAGTCTACTACCAATGGAAGTAGACAAATTCAAATAGCGGACACGTGGCTACCAGTCCAGTACTGCAATTCTCAAACAGTTTTTATATGAATATAAATTTCTTGCATTAAACTTAATAATTTTGATACACTTGCAATTATAAAGCATGTAGACTAGTACAATGTTACAATATTAATTTGTTTTTTATAAATATAATTTAAAAATAGCATACATTTTCAAGAACATTTTAGATACACGAAGAAAACAGTTTTAAATAAAAACTTATATTCGTGACGTCACATCTATATTTTCAAACTTCGGGGGACCATAACTCGCTTATTAATAGGAATTTTTTACCAGATTCTCACCAATAACCTTAGTTTTACTTATACTTTCCAAGAAAATTATAAAAAAATGGTGAAATCCCCTATTAACAACAAATTTAAACTTTTAAATTTAGAGTTAAATATTACCCATAGCTGGATGTGTCAATCTGCTTTGTCACAGATATCGGTAATGATGACATAATTTTACCGTGCGGACCTCACGGGTACTCATTTCTGGCTTGGAAAGTGCACCACCGGGGTCACTTTTAAAATTAATTACAATAAAGAACATTGGAATATAATAACGTAAATGGCAATACACAGTAAGGTAAGGTTAGAATTTGCTTTTGGCGCAAGTTTATAGTTTGAATTCCCCAGTGGGTATAAGTTTCTTATGGAAGTGTATTTTCCTGCCAGAAAAAAGATATTTTGTAAAAGAAATTAAGTAGCTCTTGTTAAGTATTTTATAGTTTGTTTATTCAGTAATAGATCGATTAAAAGAGAGTGACTGCCGTGGAAATGTGGTATTTACGTGGAGTTTGTGGATATGTAAGACGGGATCGCGTGAGGAATAATTTGGTGTATGAAGAATGTATGGTTAGGAAGAATGTTGTTAAGTGAGTAGGAATGAGCCAGTTGAGATGGTTTGGTCATGTGGAGAGAATGAAGAGTGAACGTCTTGTAAAGCGTATATATCTTGGTGAAATTGAGGGTATTCGTTTGCGTGGCCGTCCAGTGTGTAAGTGGATGAATGTGATTGATAAGGTACTAAAAGAGAGAAAGTTTCTGAGTGGGAAGAGAAGAAGAGCGTGTATGAATGCGATTATGAATGTGGCTGAGGCGAAAGAAGTGTGCTTAGACAGGAATGTGTGGCGAAGTATGATTGTATCGTAACTATTATTGTGGTCCGGTTGCGGTATTTCGCTACCGAAAATCGGTCACTTTAATATGTTAAGAGAGAGGAATATATGTTGTACCTATGATGTCAGGTTAGTAAGAATGTGGTTGGAAAAGAGACTGATTATTTTTTTGGATGATGCTATTTTTATTCTTTCGGGTTTGTGCTGAGCCACTAAGTGGGAAATGCTTGATTTTATATATGTATGTATGTATAGATTGCAACTGTTTAAAATCCTTGATAAGGTGGAGTAAGAAAATTATTAGAAATTAAAATGTTACGTATAAGTTAAAATTCCGTATGTCGTGGATAGTCCCTCACCTGTCCGTGAATAGGTCAAGTGCAACACAAGCTATGCTGCGATTGGCTGCGTATCAAAGTTGTAGCACCAATCGAGATATACGTTCATTGAATTTTGTAGTGTTATATTTTTATTTAAATAATTATAAACAGTGCACAGTTCATGTGAATATTATTGTACGAATCAGGAGATCGGTCTAGGTGGTACATATAATGTTTTTCATAAGAGATTTACTTTTATGCGATTTTTCGGCCTTTAAAATTGATCAAATATTTTCTTGGTAAGAAATACACGGGGAGTAAAATTATGCTCTCAGCGTTATGAACTGAGTTCAAATTTGGCGTCTAAATTTGACCGTTACACTTTTCTGGTCTATTGTAGGTAATAGTTTTTCGATGACACATGCATCCTAGTCATTGGCATTTTACGGTAATAGAATTGAAGTTCATTAGTTTATTTTTATATACCGGTGGCACATCAAAATCTTAGTTAACTGAAATAAGAAATGAATATACGATAAATGTCCTACTGTTCGAATTCGATTTTGGAATCTTCCGGTAATGCATTTATTTGCCACCTTGCACTTCTTAGTAGTTTGTTAAATTTAAAGTTCTGCCCACTCCTATTTTTTTCTATTTGCAATCTTGAATTGAGTCTAGCGAGGAGATGGGGATAAATAAAACATCTTATTGATTTTAATCTCTCAAACGGAACAGATGTTTTGAAGTCAAAGTTCGTAGGCGTAAGAAAATGATAGGACGGTACAGTGACAATAACAGAGCGGGTCTGACACATATTAAATATTCTGTTTATTGATAAAAAAAGTCGTTTTATCCCTGAGAGAAAATGTATCTTTTCCTAAACTTTTCATCTTTCCAAATGGCTCGTAACAGGAAACAGTAAATTTACACCGAACAAATGGTCGTCAAGTGGTTTACATTTCAAATATACAAATGTTTCATAAATTACATTTCAAGACGTAACATCTCATAATTCAAATTTCTATTACAGTATTATAGACAATACTCCAAGCTAGTTCAGTAAAGAAGGATTTTTCGGTCTAAAAAGGATCAGAAACGGCTCATTTTGTGGACAATCGAGAAAAATAGTTATTTACGTTATAAGACTGGAATATATTACGGTACGAATGAGAAGTTTACGGACAGGCGACGAAGGAAGCTGAGTTAGAAATTTCGAAATGAGTACCGTAATACTACTTCACGGCCGTGTGACGTACACCATTTTATTTTATACGACTATGTGTTTTAAAAATTTATATTAATTCAAACTTGTCTATTTAACTTAGATCACATCATCTTTGAATTTGTGACAATTGAATTTGAGTCTAGGAAATGTAAAGTAGTATATACAGGGTGTCTCACAACTTGTGCCCCAAACGAAAATGACAATTGCCGACGGCAATAGGTTGCCAACAAATAGAAGAAAATAATTTGCGGCTGCTTGCAAAACCGAGTTACAAGACTTTTTAATCCACCAATCCCGGAAGGATATCTTGAGGTGTGATGATATGATTACAAAATAAAACTGGTTGCTAGGTTTTAAAAATACTACTAGTGAGTTACAAAATTTGTTTGACTTACTGTAATTTTGACACTTTAGAGTTGACTTGTCACTGTCAACAAATTTAGGTTAGCGAAGGTGTCATCCGAGATCATCATTTATATCGTACAGTGCACGTTACACTGTGTAAAATGTGTTAAACGAAAATATTATTGTCATTTGTTAAGGGTGAGGAATATATGTTGTACCTATGATGTCAGGTTAGTTCGAATGTTGTTGAAAGAGAGACTAATTTTTTTTTGGATGATGTTATTGTTATTCTTTTGGGTTTGTGCTAACCCACTAAGTGGGAAATGCGTGATTTTATGTATGTATGTATGTATTTGATCTGGCATAACTTGACCGGTGTCATGCGTCCTTGCGATGGCACTCAATATCATTTTATGATCCACAAGATTTCTAACCGGAAAACGTTCCGAATAGACTCGTGCTGTCTCTCTGGCGTTACGTCCACATTCTCCGAAAATTATAATGATTTCTAAGTAATCAGCGGCTGAATGCATGGTAAGAATTTGCCTTTTTTATTCACCTTGTCAAATTTAATTTGACACTGACATTTTTCGAAAACTACAGTCGCCCATACATTTTAAAGAAGATTTGATTTGTATAAAACCCTAGTAACGTAAAATTACGGCAAACACACGTTAAAGGTGTCGGTCTCTGATTGGTCAATTTCTTTTCTCGAATATGTTTTAAGCTAGATAAGTATATATATATATATATATATATATATATATATATATATATATATATATATATATATATATATATATATATATATATATATATATATCGTTTACAATCATGGGCGCCCGCAGACTTTTTTACAAGTTGGGTCGATGTGTTTTAATGCAAAGTAAGATAATATAGAGTTCTTTACAATGAAGCAAATTGAACAAATTCAAAATCAATATTTTATGACGAAAATGCGTATGTACGCTCTAAAAGCGTAGAATTGCCCCTTCTACTAGGCTTTATGATGCGAGATGCGAGCATAAGCAATAACTACAGAAACAGACAATCTGAAAATACAATGTTGCATTAAATTAAAATATTATATTACTGAGTAACAATATAATTATTCTATTGAATTGCTCAAAATAATATGTATAATAATTAAATGTTAATAATTGCGCTCCTCACAAAATACGGCAACCCTAATCATACGTAGGTACTTTTAATATAAATAAATATGCAGTGTCTATTCATTATTTATTTTTCTATTTCTTTATTTCTATATAACAGTAAAATCGATAATTGTGAAAGTTTTGAGAAGAACGTGATCATAAAATGATTAGAATAAACTAAGGCATATTAAAGAAAATACAACACCGAAGATAATGTAATATAATAACAGTACATAACATAATTTACTCATTCTGACACTTCAGCTATTTCGTACTTAGTAATAGATAGTATGTAATACATTTTTAATTAAAATACAAGAAAATATTACCAATAATTATTAAAAAATACAATGGTACATTGAAATGAAAAAATAAAATTATAATTTTATTTTTAAAAATGGATACAGTCCATAAATGAAAGAGGGGTCAGTCGACCCTTTTGACCCCGCCTGTGGGCGCCTATGTTTACAATGTCTTTTTAGTAGTAATGTTCTTAAATATGATAGAACTTAATACATTAAAATAAATATACGATTTAAAGTATAAAGAACTAAAAGTGTTTTCTCCGATATTGAGAAATTGATATGAATTTTTATTATTGATATTGTTTATAAGATCAGAACAAATAAACCCGTAGTTTAATTGAAAAAGAATATTATTATTTTAATTATTCTACTAAGTATTACAAAATTGCGTGTATGAAAAATATAACTTTACAACCGATAAACAATTTACTAAATAAACAAGAGTCTACAACTATCTTGATGTAATATATAAAGCTGTGCAACATTGAGAAAACTTGTATCACAAACAAGCTGAAGTAAAACAACAATTTTAATTTGTATGCTTATGAAACAATGTCGTTTATGTTAACAACTAAATATGCTTACCCTATAATTAATTTATAATTAGGTACTTTATAGCTCTCTTTGTTATATCTAGTTGAAATTTTGATATTTGCTATTTTTACCTCTCGCTAAGAGAGGTATTGTATTCATGCTAAAAATCGCATATCCAGATTTTAATGAATAAGCACGTTTTAAGGTCCCTAGTATCCGATTATAACATTTTTACGATGATGTCCGTATGTGTGTGTGTGTGTGTGTGTGTGTGTGTGTGTGTGTGTGTGGGGATGTCTGTGTGGATGTTGGATTCACTTTATCTCAAATACTGTAAGACTTAAGACATTTTTAACTACGGATTCCTCAATCTAACAATAATCGGAAGAGTCCAGTCAGTTTTGGTAACAATTGGACAACCGGAAGTAGTAGTTACAAGAAAAAAATCGTCTAAATATTATTTATCGAAAATTTATGTAAATACTTATATTAAAGAACGTTAAATTCTTTATTCGATAAATATAAATTCATTATTATATCTTCTATAGATTTAGAGATAAAGAAAGGCATATAAAATAATTTGATGTAAAAAATCTCAGATCAAACTACTACAAGGCAAGAAATTCAAATGTTTCTAATTGACATATAAATGTCACTGTCAAAAATATTTGTATGCCTCTGTCAAAAATATTTGTATATTATTATGAAGATTATGAAAATAAAAAAAATTCAACAACGCAAAAGATATACGTAAAAAAGAATATAAAAGGAATTTGCGAAAAAATGACGAATATAAAGAAAAAGAAAAGGAAAGTAGAAAAAGAAAATTTCAGGATATTGAATATAAAATGTAAGTATTGTACACAATTTATTTTAAAATATCCCATAGATTTTGCAAATATATGTGAGAATTATTTTGTAGTGAGACATGAATATATGTATTTGTATTAAAAATATTTTTCGTTTTATGCGTACAACCTGGTAAAATATCTGGCGAGAGGTTATGTGTTGGCCACATCAGATTTTTTATTTTGTTTTTGCATTGTGTGTGTATAACCTAAATGAAATTTTATACACGTAGTAAATCTTAAACTCTCGGTGGCAAGTAATTGTATCGCGTATAACTCGACGTACCCTAAGTTTGTAATTAATTTTTAGAGGTTAGAAAATAACATTGATTAAATAGTTTGCTAATGAAACTGCAGGGAAGAGTAATGACGAACTCCACCTAACACCATTAATCAATATGCTTCTCATTATATTGATTAGATTATTTCAAAATTTTTATTTCATTATATTAATGCTTCACTTTATAAGAAAACATACACCTCTGTGAATAATAACAAAACATTCGTTATACGCTGTTCGTGTTACTCGCCCATGAATAGAAACAATATTTTTACTTTTTCTTTGTTATAATTCAGAAACATAATACCTCATCCTAGAATAGAACACATAATTTTTGTATGAAAATGAAAATATGAGGAGCTTAAAACGCTTGTTGTACAATAAATAATAAGAAAAATCTGATGTGGCCAGCACATAACCTCTCGCCAGATATTTTACCTGGTTGTACGCATAAAACGAAATATATTTTTAAATACAAATACATATATTCATGTCTCACTACAAAATAATTATTTTAATATAAATGTACAATACACACATTTTCTTTATATTCAATATCCTGATTTTTTTCTACTTTCCTTTTCTTTTCCTTTTATTCGTCATTTCTTCGCAAATTCCTTTTATATTCTTTTTTACGTAAATTCTTTTGTTGACTTTTTATTTATTTTCATAATCTTCCTAATGATGTACAAATATTTTTGACAGTGGCATACAAATATTTTTGACTGTGACATTTATGTATCAATTACAAACATTTGAATTTCTTGCCTTGAAGTAGTTTGATATTTATTACATCAAATTATTTTATATGCATTTCTTTATCTCTAAATCTATAGAAGATATAATAATGAATTTATATTTATCGAATAAAGAATTTAACGTTCTTTAATATAAGTATTTACATAAATTTTCGATAAATAATATTTAGATGATTTTTTTCTTGTAACTACTACTTTCGGTTGTCCAATTGTTACCAAAACTTAATCAACTCTTCCCATTATTGTTAGATTGAAGAATCTGTAGTTAAAAATGTCTTAAGTCTTAGTATTAGCATATACACACACCCACACACATACATCCATATATATATATATATATATATATATATATATATATATATATATATGCGTGTGTGTGTGTGTGTGTGTGTGTGTGTGTGTGTGTGTATGTGTGTGTGTGTGTGTGTGTGTGTGTGTGTGTGCGGCTGTGAGTATGTGTGTGAATGTGTGTGTGTGTGTGTATGTGTGTAAGATTTTAACAGTTTTTCTTTAAAAAACTATGCTAAATATTATTTTTTCACATTTAATGTTATTATAAATATAAAAGAATTTTATCCTCTGTACGATTTGACTGCATTTCATACTTAATATTAAATGGTTATAGAGTTAAAAAATTATAAAGAAATTAAATTTCATAAAGTAGATAGCTATGGAAACTGCTACTATTAAAGAAAATTCTGATTGAAAGATGTCAGTGTCAAGTGCAAATGACATAAGTGTTTGTGTTATAATTTGACGGGAAATATAGGATCTTTTGCTAAAAAAAATCTGTATGGAATTTGTATAAAATACATACAACAGCCGGAAGGTAATATACAAGAAATTGAATCTTTTGCAAGGAAATTTCTGTATGAAATTTGTACAAAATACATAGAACTGACGGATGGTAATGTTCTGGCCACATCAGATTTTTTCCGCATTTTTAGTCGTAGAAGTCGCCTGTGTATAGTCAGTCCACCATTGTTGTTACATTCTGTTTTAGCTATTAACATACCTAGGAATGTTATGAGTATCATAACTGCCGTAGATGTCGGTTTGAAATCCAAGCTCGTAGAGCGATCTAAGGCTTGTTATGATTCATAACATCCGTGGTTTGTTCAATAGTTTATCGTTTTCAGAAAATAAAGACATTATTCATAAATATTATTTTTTGAAATTATTTTATTAAAACAACAATTATTTTGACATTATTTTATGATTGTTCTTGCAGTAAGTCCCAAATATATTTTAACATATATTTAACATATGGAAAAATAAATTAATATCGCGAAAATATACAATTTGCTTGAGCGACGTTAACATTACCTACAATTTGCAACAACGTACATATGCAAATAGTACGCCACTAACAAATGTTGGTAACATTCCTGGAGACATATGATATGCACCATGCTGCGTGTCAAATTTTCTCGCGTATAGGTGAAGGACATCTGAAGGTAGCGATGCAGTACGTGTCACATGTTTACAGCATGTGTGTCTAGCACAACTGATAGCTCATGGCAGTGTCTGCAGCCAATTGGTTTCGAGCTGTCATGTAATCTTGTGGCGAGATTGCACTCCGGATTATGTCAAGTGGCGCGATCGTGCTGTGCCGTTGCCACTGCCGTGACGTCACTTCGCATCTGCTCCGGAGACGAGGCGATGCCGGAGCTACCTTGTTACACCACATCAAATATGTGCTAGATGTCTAATCGGCTATTATTACATATTTATTACCCCAACATGTGATTTATGCATGTGACGATAAATTGTTGCAGTTACCGTTTGCATACGCCATGGAAGCGTAAAATAGTAAATATTGTTGATGCAATGTAACTACGTGGGTCGTAGAAAATATTATTTATTGCTTGAATTTATTATTATTAAACTTAAAGTTTATTAATAAGAATTATTTGTGGTCGAATATTATTACCTTACTGGATTTGAACCCAGGACCTCCTATAGCTAGTAGGGTGCTCTAACAAACTGAGCTGCAAGAATGCAAGATCCAACTGTAGTCAGCGATTCTTTTACAAATCTTTTTACAGTACACTCTCTTAATAATTGACAGTTTTAATCAAAACTTAAAAACAAACATCTCTGAAAGAAGAATGTAGAAGACAGAATAGCTATTAAGATCGCAAAATGGGACATTCTCTTGAAATCGACAATAATAATAATAATAATAATAATAATAATAATAATAATAATAATAATAATAATAATAATAATAATAATAATAATAACTTTATTGATTTAATCAAAGGCGGGGGTTCAGCCAGAGGCTGCTTTTCAACCCAACCCAATACATACATAGTATAGGTACATAAACACGAAAATACATTGCGTTACTCATGAAAAATAATACATATGTGTATATGTTAAAAAACAAAGAGAACATTCAAAAACAAAATATAAATTATTAAATACAAAATTTTAAGTCAGCAAAGAACAAGTTTTCAGCAGATCGTACAAGTATATGTCTGGTTAATAATTAAAGATTTTTTAAATGATGCTTAAAAGAATTGACGGACAGAGATTTCATGTCGGATTGTATAGTGTTGTAAAGAGTAGGTGCTAAGTATGAAAATGAACACTTAAACTTAATTTTTTTGAAAGAAGGCACAATATATAAATCCTTGATACGTAAACTATAGTTATATTGTTTGGGAATAAGTTTGTCAACCAAATATGAAGGTGTACGAGTTACTAAGGTTTTATGTACCAAAGACAGGTATAATTTTTTGGTACGAGATTCTATATCTTCCAATTTCGCTATTTCTCTGTAACTTGAAATATGATCATATTTACGCACATTATATACATAACGTAAGCAAGAGTTCTGAATCATTTTTATTCTATGTTTATCGGCTTGAGACAAATTTGGTACATACACACATGCGCAATAGTCAAACAATGGTAGGATTAGAGAATTAATTAAACGTAGCATTACATCAGAAGCTAAAATATTACGGAATTGGTATAAATGTTTTAATTTAATTAATGCTGCTCTCAATTTAGACTGAAGATGGAAATGAAAATTTAGTTCTTTATCCAATAACATCCCTAAACTTTTGCAAACTTTCTCAGGATGCAATTTTATTCCATCCAGCAATATGTCAGGAGCGTCACAATTTCCAATCATTAACAAAGTTGATTTATCTGGATTAATTTTGAGACCATTATCCTCCACCCATTGAGTAAGATTATTCAAATCCGAGTTAATAATGTTTGTCAGTTGCGACATCTCTGAGGGATACCCTGAGGCTAATATTTGCGTGTCGTCGGCGTATGAATGAACATCACAGTGTTTTAATTTAGAAGGTAAATCCGCAGTATAGAGTAAAAAAAAATAATGGTCCCAGAACTGATCCTTGAGGTACACCCCGTGCCGAAGAAAATGAAGGTGAATTTAATTCCGTAGATTTGTGTGTCACGGATACTCGAAATTCCCGATTGCTAAAATAATCTTCACACCACCTTAATGCGTCAGCTGAAAAGTTGTAGTATTTCATTTACGCTCGAAACACACAAGATTTTTTCTACAGTTGCCACAATGGGATCCTCCATCATTACAAAAATTTGTTTCAAGTACATTAAACTACTGAAGTGAATGTCCATTGGAAGCGTTCACGTCAAAAATTTTCAGGTGGCAACACAACTGTTCACACAATTTATTTTATATTTAATTTTAATTTGTCGTTATTTTCCATTCTTCTTGAGCTAGTTATTGTTTCAATCTAATCTAAGCATTTTATACTTTCGTTTTTGTAAATGAATGCCCTACTTTATTTTCACAGCAGTGTGGCATTTTATTTAGTTATGTAATATACCGACATATGTCATATTGACTTGTGAAGGAGTAAATGTGTAACTACAGTGCCATTAGTTCCTTACTAAACGTTTCTATTAAGAATGTAGACAAGTGACATTTATTAACATTGTAAAGTTAGAAATTTGGACAGCGAGCGTTTTTGGTCTTTTGTTAACAACAAACGTAAATCCTCTACTATTCCTCCTACTATGACATATAATAATATTTTTTTGGATGATCCTCAAATAATTCTTTTCCAGCTCCTTTAATAACTCTTTACAACCCGATACTTTAAACATTGAGAATAACATTGCATGTTCAACACTTGCAATTAGTAGTTCCATTTCTGAAAAGGACATTTAATGTGCTATTTTGAAACTAAAATCTAAAATGACCATGGATCCAGATTTCGTACCATCAATTCTTATTAAGGATTGTGTACAAAACCTTTAACAATTTTATTTAATTTTATATTAAAAGAATCGAAATTCCCAGATATTTGTAAAATATCTAGAATTAATCCGATTTATAAAAATCTGATGTGGCAAACACATAATCTCTCGCCAGATATTTTACCTGGTTGTACGCATAAAACGAAAAATATTTTTAATTACAAATACATATATTCAATGTCTCACTACAAAATAATTCTCATATATTTGCAAAATCTATGGTATATTTTAATATAAATTATGTACAATACATACTTCTTTATATTCAATATCTTGAAATTTTCTTTTTCTACTTTCCTTTTCTTTTTCTTTATATTTGTTATTTTTTCGCAAATTCCTTTTATATTTTTTTTATGTATATTCTTTTGCGTTGTTGACTTTTTTTATTTTCATAATCTTCATAATGATGTACAAATACTTTTGACAGTGGCATATATATTTTTGACAGTGACATTTATGTGTCAATTACAAACATTTGAATTTCTTGCCTTGAAGTTATTTGATCTGAGAATTTTTACATGAAATTATTTTATATGCATTTCTTTATCTCTAAATCTATAGAAGATATAATAATGAATTTATATTTATCGAATAAAGAATATAACGTTCTTTAATTTAAGTATTTACATAAATTTTCGATAAATAATATTTAGATGATTTTTTTCTTGTAACTACTACTTCCGGTTGTCCAATTGTTACCAAAACTTAATTAACTCTTCTCATTATTGTTAGATTGAGGAGTCCGTAGTTAAAATGTCTTAAGTCTTATAGTATTTGAGAAATCGTGGATCCAACATCCACACACATCTACACACACATACGGACATCATCGTAAAAATGTTATAATCGGATTCTAGGGACATTAAAACGTGCTTATTCACTAAAATCTGGATATGCGATTTTAGCATGAATTCAATACCTCTCTTAGCGAGAGGTAAAAAGGGGGATAAACACGATGTTAAAAACTACAGACCTGTTTCTTTGATAAGTAATTTGAGCAAGATCTTTGAAATAATTATTCACGACAATTTATACAAACAATGTATCTAAGGTAATTTCTGTAAATCAGTACGGTTTTCTGAAAGGTCGATCAACGGTAACAAACCTAATATGCAAAACCCAATACCTCTATGAAACTATTGAACAGCAAGGCCAGGTTGATGTCGTTTACACGGACTTCTCAAAGGCGTTCGATAAACTTGATTATTCAGTCCTGCTGAAGAAGTTAGATATTTATGGCTTATCAGTTGCCCTTATCGAATTAATTTCATCCTGTTTGCAATTTGTTGAAATTCATGATTTCAAATCAAACAAATTTCACCAGAAGTCCGGTGTGCCACAGGGTTCCCTTCTGGGACCTTTATTATTTAATATTTGCATCAATGACATTATTCAGAATATTAATGTTCTACATTTAATGTACGCAGACGATTTGAAATGACTCTTAAAAATTGTATCTTTCCATGATTGTGAAAAACTTCAACAAAATATACAAGAAAAACAGCTCCAACTCGTTTTGATTATGCACTGAACAATGTCATTTTGCAAAGACCAAACATATTTACAGATCTAGGTGTCATTTTTGATCCTTCATTATCTATACAACATGTAGAAACAAAAATTTCAACCGCCTTTAAATGTTCTGGTTTTAAAATTCGAAATGCCCAAATGTTTAAGAATCTACATGTCTTCAAATTACTATTCTCATCCCTAGTTCGTCTACGTCTAGAGTACTGTTCCATTATATGGCATCCAATATATTCTAATCATATTGAAGCCATAGAAAGAGTCCAAAAAACAATTCATCAAATCTGTGAAATATATAGCTAAGGGAATTTATCCACCAAAAGGTACTCAACGTAATAGTTTACTTGAGTTCTTTGGTACAAATTATCTATGCCAGCGACGTAATATGCATGCAGTGTTAATTTTATTTATAGTTATTAACGTCATAAGGCTGATATGTAGCAAATAACAGATGAGGTTGAATGTTGTAAAATCGAGGCGATAGCCGAGATTTTATAATCAACCGTGTCTGTTATTTGTATATCAGCCGTGTGACGTTCAGTATTTTTCATAATAACATAAAATATTTTCTTAAAATTCTATTTTCTATGGCATATTGGCAGGTGACAGCTCTTCATGACAATTTCATGATGCTGAGATTTTTTTTAGGAACACATGATTTTTAATAATTGTACTGTTATAAAAATAACTGCCGTGGCTGTTTTGATGCATATATCGGTTGAGCATACATACTGTTAAAGCACGTTTAACAGTATGGTATTATGAAAAAGTAGTTAACAATCTTATTGATTGCCCGTATAAAATAAGTCAGCTAAATTTCCGTGTTCCTAGAACTTCATCTCGTACTTTTTATTTAGACACTACAAAATCTAATATGTTAGCCAAATCTCCTTTGCACTACCTTTATGAAGAAGTCATACCAGAAAGTAGAACAGCATGTAGACATTTTTCACAGTAATATTCGGAATATTAAAAATTGGGCATTTGCCTGTTGGGTGCAGTACGAAATAATAATAAAAGATATATTGACCTGCGGTTTCGAAATTTGGAATCAGCATTGTGAGACGTGTGCAAAAACTGTTTTTCTACAGTCTAAACACAAAGTAGCCATTTGCGCTCTGTTTTGTCAACGCAAAATGTCACTTTGCCGCTCTAGAGCGACAAAGTAGAAAAAACGCTCGCTCCTCAAATTTCTAACTAGACAATGTTGAGAAATGTTACTTGGCTACATTCTTAATGGAAACGTTTAGTCAGGAATTAATAACACTGTAGTTACACATTACCCACTTACATAACCAAACAAAATGCCGCACTGCTGTGAAAATAAAATAGGGCATTCATTCACAAAAACGAAAGTATAAAATGCTTAGATTAGATTGAAGCAAATAGCTCAAGAAGAATGGAAAATACCGATAAGTAAAAATAAATAAAAAATAAATTTTTGTTATGGTGGAGGACCTTATTGTGGCGACTGTAGAAAAAATCTTGTGTGTGTTTTGAGCGCAAATAGACATTGTCGATTTCCTGCGTCGCGCGGCAACAACCTCTCAATCGACAATGTCCCATTTTGCGCTCTTAATACACAAATAGCTATTTCGCGTTATATCTTATTGGTACTAACAACTAACAAAAAAATAATAAGATGTATAGCAGGAGTTCCCCCAAACACATCATGCAGATCTATATTTACTAAATTTAATATATTAACAGTACCTTGCATATATATTCTTGAAATTTGCAAACACGTTTGTATAAATAAAAACAAACTTCAATTAAATTCTAATTTCCATGATTTGAATAATCGCGGTAAGAACGAATTTCGAGTACCACTAGCAAAATATAAAAATACCAATTTTGCTCCACAAGTGCAAGGTGTACGATTTTGTAAGCACCTTCCAGTTGAAATAAAAAATTCAAACTCTATGAAAACCCTTACTGCTGGTTTAATAAATTTCTTAAAATGCAATGGTTTTTTTAATCTAGAAGAGTTTTATAATCATAATCATGACTAACTACCCACTGTTTAAAAATAATTGTAACTTTTATTGACATTTTTCTTATGTGGTTGTACCATTTTCTATAGAAATAAATAAATATTATATTATTCTTATGGGTGAACATACGTCTAGCTTTGATAGTTACTGAAAAGATGTGGACATCTCTACAAACATTTTGAATAAATTAATTAAATGATATAATGGTAGTAGGAATTTTATCTGAGATTTTACAGAGGTTGTCAGAAATAGAAATTCGTTCTCTTTGAGAAGGGTAGTAATTTTAATTGCAAATTCATTGAAATTATAGAACAATGTGGATTGAAATGTCCTTTGCAAATCAGATAAGTTAAATGAAATACCCAACACTCATTGAGATGTGAGTTGACTGCGCCCTATCTCATCAGCCTCAGGTGAATACCGCAATCGGAAAGACGAGTTTAAGTCCTTTAGGATCTAAATTTCAAGGGTGCTATTTGTTTGCGTCAAGTGGCATTCCACTTCGATTCGATACCCCA
>OY720449.1:2257500-2307000 GCA_963082715.1 Harpalus rubripes
TCGAGGGGCTGAACCCAAGATTGTGAGATGGGCCTGTATATAGAAATTAATAAGATTCATATCGAATATCGACTGACTAATTTTGAACCTCCTGCACCATTCTACGAGAATATAATTCATTACAGCGATAATAAAAAACAAAGAAATTATCACCTTATTTATATTTGTTACTAAGGGATTTGTTTTCTTTATTTGACATTCATGCCTATTCTGTAACTCAGTGGTTAAAATTTTTATCCAATAGATAATGATTTGTCAAGCAAAAAATCCTGTTTTTGTTATATGTCAACATACTTGATTGGTTAAAAAATTTAACCAGTGGTTAAAAATTAACCACTGAGTTAGAGAATAGGCCCTATTGACAGTTAATTTTAAGTATAAAAATGTGCGATAATCGTTGGATTGTTATCAACAACGATGAAAATAATAAGGCAATTGTCAAATTAACCATATTGTAATACAATATATTAAAAGTTAGGTTAGCAGCACAAACAATACGTCATAAAAATTCATTATATTCTCTCATTAAATATAAGCTCGTCATATGATTAATAATCGAAGATGTTGCTCGTGAAACCGAAGCAGCACATTTCACTCGTCCTTCGGACTCGTGAAATCTGCAACTAATCATATCACTTGTTATATTACATATGAATATATTATTTTATAATATGTTGAATCTATTTATAAAAGTTGTTCCAAAATTAAGTAACAATAATATAATTTCATCCTCTTCTATAATTTCTATTAGGGTAGCAACATAAACTTGCTAGTAATAAAGGTATAAGAAATAAAAACTAGGTACATCAGTAGACCAAATTATTATTCATGTCTGCTATTTGTGCCGCTACATATCTCTATACCAGTAATGCAATTTGCGCCCCCAATAACCTTGAGTTTAAAAGCTCTCTGGATGCAGAAATCACGGAAGATTGCGTTATAATGCATGCGCGCGCCATCTGTTATACAGTAGTCAAAAAAGTTCCACTATATTGCAGAACTAAATTAAATTTAATATTTATGATAATGTTCGTTGCACAACCCAGAATAATAATACTGCTTTAATTTTTATGTTTTGTCGGACTTCAAATTTCTGCACTACCACATAGAAGTGAATATTTAATATTCCATTTCTAAGCACGTAACATTTTTTTAATGTGTGTACGGTTTCATGAATAAATTTGAAACTTCGACGTATTTAATTAAACCTATGTTATATTAGTTTTATATGCAAATAATAGCATAAACTACCGCAGTAAATAACGTGTTACTATCAGAAATAAATCCATTATCCTTGCGCGATCTATTACAGAATTGTATTCTCTACTATTTCCCTTCTAAAGTAATAACAACATAAATAAAAGATTTTTATTACATTTTCGTAATTCGTACAACAATTTAATGTTATACATCAACGAGGCAAATGTTAAAATTATTTTATAACTCTGAAATTACTCGTTTGGAATTTATTAAGAATGTGAGACAATTTTCCAAATGAAATGCTCCAGCAAATTATGACAACGGATTTAAATTTGAGAAATGTGCTAAAAATATGCGGTGAAAATTTGAAATTCACTCGTACAGGAAAAATAATTTTATTCCCGGAATTTACTATTCCAGGATATCGGCATTGTTAACAGTTAATCATATCTAATTTGTTTAACAGAAAAATGAAGAATGATTATTGCTCTACAATAGGGTTTTAAGAAATAAATTTCGCATATAAATTTTAGTATAAACTATATAAATATAAAATAAAAATAATGAAAAATTATATGGTATTTATAAATAGGGCTGTTGCAAGAATTTTTATATGCCCTCTAACTATTAAATGTCATAAGATATCATTATTTAAATAGCGTCAAATTTGAAAATATCACCAAATATCCATTTGTTATTTTACAATTAATTTTTGCAATTTGGATATTTTAAAAGTCATGTGATCTGAAGCAGAATGTGACGTCACAACACATACATCTTCATCGGCTCCAATTGGTCCCTTATACTGTCAATTTTTTGTGTTTTGTTACAAGTGTTATGACAAATATAATGTCAAAGTTGTCAAACGAGTGTCAAATTTTTGAGTTTGGTTCGTGTTAGATAATACAAAATTAAATATAAAATGAGTAATTTACAGTATCGTATAGTGCCTTCTTGCAAAAATGCGCTAGGAACAAACCTACTATTGAATTTATAAATATGCCAAAAAATGCGAAGAAAAGAAAATTGTGGCTGGAAGCAGTAGGTCGAAGAGCTGATGGTTGGGTTTGTACATTTTTTTTTACCTTAACTCTTTAACACACCTTATTTCGGCAACAGTAAAACAGTCGTTTTCTGATACAAATTTAGCCATCATCCAGCTTTCGATTTTCGGTAAACTGTCCGACTTAGCTTGGGGGTGTTCTGTATTAGACATTATTACTCATTTATAATGAAAATGTCAGCGTCAAATATCAAATTAGAAGTTTGTTATTAACATGTGACAAACTATCGCCTACGTTTATTTATCTAAATAACAAAAATAAATTTAGGTGATGGAAAAACTGTTTTTCTAGTAGCTGTGAATGACGTAATGTATCTGCTTCTACGACACAGGAGTGGCGGGTTGTTTTCATTGTCTATTTTTGGCGTCAATATTCGTATTTAATTATTTACGAAAATAAAAACCAATTATTTAAAAAATAATTATTAATAAGAAAAATGTTGCATAAACTCTCATTTAAAATACTTTTTGAAAAATGTGAAACAAGCTCATTGAAAAATACATATGTTCAAAACGGTCGCCAAATGACGCCACAACCCTAACGAGGTCACACGTCGAAGTTAATTCATTTGATGGTGTTTGTGTGTATGCCTGGCTTTTACCGCGAATTATTTTTGTTGACGTTCAGAAGTTAAATACACGAATGTAACAAGAAAACTGTGGTTAAACTTATGCGTCACACGTGCTTAATCACTAACCGCCCAGTTGATGTGGATCACATGTGGATGCAAGTGAATGCAGATTATGTGTGAATTACGTTTAATTTTCCCGCGGTATACTTTTGTAGCTAAATTCACTTGGCACCTTTTTCTATCTCATAGTTTATCAATCTTTCTCTCTTGCTGGAGCTGGCCAAGATCTTGCTAGGGTTGTGACGTCATGGCAAATTGAAACTTTTTGCATTTTTCTACCGCATTATTAATCTTGCAAAATAAAAATAAAAATATGGACCTAATAGTTGTATCTCTACATTAACATTTTATTTCCTTAACTTCAATAATTTTAAGGAATATTCTCTCTTAAAAGTGAAAGATTGTTCAGAGTACTATCCCGGCAATAAGGTAGATGTCTAGGGTTCGAAGCCCGATGGCTGACAATTATTCACAATTGATTCAAAAAGGAAGATATTTTAAATATTTAAATATTTAAAATAATAAAAAATCAAGGAACTTATACCTTATAGTGGAAGTTTTCACTGCCGCGTTTACACCTTCAGTGACCTGGATGACCTGTAAGACAATGTTCTGTTAAAGCTTGCAGCCTCAATTTTTTTGCATTGTTGATTACATTACACAATAGATATTTAAGTATTAAGGGCAGTAAGTACTTCTTATCGGTTGAGAATGATTTTGGAGATCGAGACGAAGTGGAAATCTCTAATACCCGATACCTGTAGAAGAGCATTTATAAACTGGCCGCAATGCTTATTACGTGTTTCACACGACCGACGCATAAAATTAAAAAAAAAATAAGATGAAAATATATTCACAAATTAATAATTTTTGGTTGTCATTTTTAAATTAAGCTTTGATCGTTGTTTTTGTTTACTTAAGCATCCTGATCGGTAAGTGATTCACATCACTATATATAAGGAGAAATGTTAGTGGGTAGTTCAGTGTTTTAATTAAGGCCTAAATAAAAATTCTTTGAGAATTTAGTAAAGCTTTCGCCTTTTATTTAAGGATTCCTCAGGACTAATTAACATGAAGTAATTTTTAAAAATAAGTACACTTAAACATAGAAAGATATTTGTCGTAGATGGTGTTACATTGTTTTTGTTTTATCACAAATAACTTTCTATATTTAAGTGTACTTATTTTTCAAAATTACTTCATGTTAATTAGTCCTGAGGAAGCTTTAAATAAAAGACGAAAGCTTGACTAAATTCTCAATGAATCAACATTTTTATTTAGGCCTAAATTAAAACACTGAACTACCCACTGACACAGTGACGATTACACTATATTTATATACATCACTCTTAATAACTACGGTAGAATTTTGAAATCTTGATGACATCATTTTTCTTCCTTTGGAAAGTAAAAGTAATATATCTTTATATTGCAAACAATAACCAGACGTTCAAAAAATGAAATCAAAACTCAACTATTCGGTACTGACCATATTTTTCTTAATGATACGGCATACCATTTGTAAGTCATATAACTTTCACCCCTGCTCTGTATTAAATTAGAGCAGAAATCAAATACGTTTCGTATGTCATTATAGCAAAAGTAAACTTTACTCTTATGCTAAATCACATTCGATGTTAGAAGCTAATCTTAATTGACAGCATAGCATTCGGAAGGTTCATCTGATGTAATAGTTTTAGATAATAAAATTTAGGCCAGTATCACTTAGGCTAATCTGGTACGTATCGTATGTATATAAAATCCATGAGATGCTCGTAACGGCTTTAAATTAAGTACAACCGTGCCTCTTAATTTTCATCTTGTCTGGGTAATGAAGGACGACGCCGGTGGCGACACTAGAGGCGGCTAGCGTTGCTACTAGCGTCAACTTACCCTTATCGGGTTGCCTTTTCACCCTGTCGCAGGAATTCTAAAAATGTCCGCAATGACGAGAGGGTATCAGAAATAATAAATATAAAGTGAAATTTGAAATAGTTTTAGATTTATCTAAATAAATAAAAATAAATAAATATATCATCACGGTATATTATCCATTGCTGGGAGTGCCAATCTGCTTTGTACGCAGATATCGGTAATGATGATGACATATAAGATATCTGAGGCAAATAAGGCCCACAGTGTATTAATGCCCATGTGCCGAAAAGCCCTATAGTCGTATAGCTTCGAGTTTGTTGTGGGAAATTGTTGCAGATATTCCATTTTATAAAAACTTCTGACAAACAACTGTTAATTTTGTTGAATTTTATAATATGTAAAACAAGATCATTTTTGTTGTCAAAAAATCTGATGTGGCCAACACATTACCTTCCGTCAGTTATATAAGGCATTTACGAAAATTCTACCGGTGAACTGTTACCGGTAAGCAGCAGTTTATCAGGTTATAGCTACCGGAATCGGTATTTTAAGAACGCAAGGGGTAAACAGGGGTAGATCCATAACCTATAAAAAAAATTGAAACATGTTAGAAATTTAATGTGGTTAACAAACTGAGCAGAGTCCTACTTTAAACACATTTCCAATTTTAACGCACGCGCTTCGCTTTGCATCACTACCTTTTTTTGAGATTGAATCCGGTAAATGAATCTGGTAGATGTTGTACAATTTTCGAACACGGTAATTTTTTACCACTCGTGTTTTCGAACACAGTCAATAGATGCGGTATCTACCGGTAGAGTTTTTTTGGACAGTTGTATGTATTTTATACAAATTCTATACAGAAAGTTTCGAGCAAAAGATCCTATATTTCGAGTAAAATTAAAACAAAAATCTTTATGTACATTAATTTAAATAGTTTCTATTCTGTTCTGCTATTTTTCATCTTTATGTACATTAATTTAAATAGTTTCTGTTTCAAATTTTAACTGAATATTAAGGAGGCCATGTACTTTTATATCCAGTAAAAAAATTGGGGTGACAAGCCGTAGGGCAAGAGTAGTACATTATTTTTCATCTTTATGTACATTAATTTAAATAGTTTCTGTTCTGTTCTGCTATTTTTCATCTTTATGTACATTGAAACAGGTTAAAATTTTTATATAGTTAACAAACTTTTATCGCGCGCGCTTCGCTTTGCATCACTAACTCTTTTTGAGATTAGATTCTTCATGAATCCGGTAGATGAATCTGGTAGATATTGTACAATTTTCGAACACGGTAACTTTTTACCACTCGTGTTTTCGAACAGTTGGTAGATGTGGTATCTACCGGTAGAATTTTCGTAAATGCCTATGTATTTTCCATAAAATCCATACAGAAAGTTCCTTGCAAAAGATTCTAAATTTCTTGTATGAACATTACCTTTCGACAGTTGTATGTATTTTATACAAATTCCATACAGAAAGTTTCGAGCAAAAAGATCCTATATTTCCAGTAAAATTATAACACAAATATACTACGAATATGCAGTGTTGTGACAGATCAATTTATAAAGGATCTGGACTAAGATCAAGATCTTTACAATTAATATGTACTAGATCAGATCATATGTCAATTTCTGCGATCGGATCTTTTTTTCAGATCAGATCAAAAATTTGGGATCTATTTTTTTAAACCATAAAAAAATCAGTATCGATTTTCAAATGGCTTTTATTTCTCATTAATTAAATAGGAATACAAAAAATAAATGAATTACAAAGAATATACAGTGTGTCAAACAAATCCTTACTCGGAGTAGGCTATGAACAAAGAAACATATGTCTTAATTTAAAAGTGTTAAATTAAATGTCAATTTGACTTCTGAATTGAATAATGATCAGACATATGGTTTAGATTTCGGATTTTTTCTGAACATACTGTACCTAGCCTTATATATAAGGTATACCTTACTCATGGAAGAAAAATTAGACATACATACTTAGTTTTATTAATACTAAATTAATGAAAATAGTAGAAACAGAAACAAAAATAATAATTTTCGTCTTCTCCAATTTTATTCAAGTTTTCTTTTAAAAATATCTATCTCTAATATTTACTGTCACTTAAATTGCATCTTGTAGGAACTAATATTTGACTGCCAATACTGATTTTCACTAAGTTCCAATGGTGCAGATGACGGTAGGGTCACTCGAACTAATTAATTCTAAAACATTTATTTTATTTTATTTGATCTTTTTTTAAGATCATATATTATAGTTTTTAGATCTAGATCCAAATCAAGATCTGAATACATAAAATGATCTAGATCAGATCAAAAACCATACTAAATGAACTAGATCGTGATTTAGATCAAATGATCTAAATCTGTCACAACACTGCGAATATGTCAATTGACACTGACATCTTTCAATCAGAATTATCTTAATACAGTAGCTGTTTCTAACAAAGGTGACACAAAGAGTGACCATCCAGCAGAAACGCCGGACATATCGAAGCAGTTCGACTGCTGGTTGTTACACTAATATAAATGGCTGATCATGTAATTACAAATACGTACAAGACTTCCTTCTTAAATTTGTCGAACTGTCACAAAGATGCCAGTTAACTACTCTATTTTTTATTTGCAACGTTCATTAATGTGTCTTCTGTGTCTTCGAAACTAACGGTACCCGTATTTCTTATTTGTTTGTTAGCACTATTATACAACAGGAATTAAACTTTTAATTAAATATCTATTTATTAACTTCTCTGAAAACTAGAACTTGAATAATTGGATAAAGTAATAACCAAGAAATTGAAAACATTCCATGATTTACTGCAAGCAAAAGCAAGTTTACGATTTTAATTAGATAGCTTCTTGTAACGAGTATTATGTATATTGAATAATATTCAAAGTCGCAAACTTTTGTAACGCCGAGAAATATCATAGTTATTTTGTGATCTCTGCTACCATCACTTTTATTTATATCTTATAGGATTTGAAAACATTCTATAGAATACTGTAAGCAAGTTTATGATTTTAATGAGATAGTTTCTATGAGAGTTTATCGAGTACATTGAATGAATAATATATGAAAGTCAGTAACTTTTCTGAAATAAAAAAAAAAAACGTATTTACGAGGGTTGCGCTGAAAATTGGTACTTTTTAAAAGACTGTTGCATTTGTAAACAAAAAATCTTTGTTTTTAAAAATATTCTTTAAAGTCTTTAAAGTATGCTGGTTGTGAAATGAGCGTGTATTTCTAATAATGAAACCGAGGTTTCTATGCGAGCTTTTAATCATACTAGTATGTGTGGAACAAAACAGCATTTATTATCAAAAAGTATACCCAAATCACAGATTTGTGTGACACGTTCTAATATATTATTACTATTACACATACGATACTGGTAGTGTATAGGATTCTTTTTTACAGTGTCACGTCATAATCTTACATTTATTGTAATTAAACAAAAGTTTGGAGGTAGCAGAGCAAGCTAGAATTTTATTTATGCCAGATTTAAGTTTCATACAATCATCAGTTGAGTTTATGACGCGGTAAGGTTTAATGTCATCTGCATATAACAAGATATTGGAGTCATGGATGTGATTAACAATGTCGTTGATGAATAGAAGAAACAATAAAGAGCCAAGGTTCGATCCCTGAGGAATTCCGGAGCTGGCAATCTATTGTTTCGATGAGTAATTGTTGTAATGAACAAATAGTTTGTGATTAGCAAGGTATGAAGCGATGATTAGATATGATCCGTATTACATACAAAATTTTATTTGCTGGCGTAAATCAATAAAAAATTAAAATGAAGTATTTGGTATTGAACAAAAAAAAATAATCTGAAAAATCAGGTAGGTATGCTGTTTCCGATTTGTTCGTAAACAAGTTACCTAGTTACCATATATCATTATGGTACTTATGCCCGGTTTCTCCAGAGCAATGTTAAGACTTAAATCGTGACATTCCTAAGTTCCACCGTGAACTGTTGCACCACGCAAAAATGTCAAAATATGAGACGTAAGTAGAACTTTAATGTAAGTCGAAAAAATCGCTGACTTATGTGTCATATATTATGTCAGTTGCCATATCAGTTCACGATAAATTTGCTTCGTTTTGTGGAGTTACGGTGCAAGTCTTCAGCAATATGAACAAGAAACGTACAAATTACAGCAAAGAAGAAAAAAATGCTATTGGAAGTTGTATACAGAGATGTGCCAAGCCTACGAAAAATGTAGGCAAATATGAAGGCCAGAAGGACTTTGGCGAAGAAAAAGGCTTTTGTTTATAGAACTGGTGGTGGTGCATCTATAAAAAATATTAACAGTCGTCATATAATTGGAAAAAATCAATTCTGTTATACTTATATTTGCCGCGGGATTTTAACATTTTCGACAATACCGGCAAAATCAACTTCGTCCACATTATCCACGAGGTTATCGTCGTCAAATTTAGGGAAATCCGGTAAATCCATATCGAGTACTGTTGAAACGAATACAAGCATATAAACACTGACAAACACAATGACATCTTTGACATATTTTACGCTGTTGCTAATATAATTTGTGCGAAGTTTAAGTTCGCATTTAAATTTACTGGTGTAACGAAATTGGGATATAAAACCTACCTACCTAATCAAGAACTTAAGTTACTATGGAGAAACCGGGCCTAAGTATTCTAATGGAATCATTATTGTCCTTGGCCTGTACTGAAATACATTAGAGTACTCAAATTGAGGACTATAACGTTGTCATTAAGTCACGGCAGCATATAAAATACAATATTGTTACATACATATATCAATACATAAGACAAACTGCATGTGGTAATGTAGTTCTCATCATGCAAGATTTGTCTAACAAGTTTAAGTTTAGTTGTGTTTCTTAAGTTAGAATCCTGCTCATTGTTCCATAACTTCGCTTCCTTTTGGGAGCCGCTTGCGCTTGGCGTTTCGTCTCAACTCGAGAACGCAGTAATAGTGTGGATACGGTACACATTTCCCAGACATTTGCCTAATCTACCTCCGAGATCTCGTATTAGCATACACCGTCACCGCTGCCGCTACGGATGTGGTAGGCTGAGGCTGTTCAGTTGCTGTTGCTGTTGGCCCACCCCAACTACCAAATGCTTAAATTGCGCACATTATTTATGCCGGGCCTACCACGCCAGCGACTATTACAATCATGGACATGTAAACACTGCTGGATTTATAACACTTGCGGTTTGGTTAGACGACACCCAAAGTAAAGGATGAAATTTACAGTGAAGAGGGTAGCTATATTTATTTTATTAATTGATTTTATCACAGCACACAGGGATAATAAACTGCTTATTACTTTAATTTTGTAAAAATTTAATCTCATTTTCTGAATAATTTGCATCAGGCAGAAACAATATGTTTGGGATGGAACGGTGCATATAAAAATGTCCCAAGCAATCCCATAACTATTTAAATTCGTTTTATTTTTCAAAAAATGTTTTTGGCCCCTTAAAATAGGGTGCTTTATATATAGAATTTTAGAATATAAAATTCTGAATTTATGATATCAATTTTTACCTCCTGCTACCCTTGGTAAGGGAAGTATAGGGATCGTGCTAAAATTCGCATATTTCACGACGATGTCTGTGTGTATGTGTGGAATCTCCACTCTAACTCAAATACTATCATTCAAAAAAATTTTCTGCAATGGAAAGAGCCCATTAGATTTTGGTGAAAATCAAATAACCAGAAATGGCATTTTACTTGAAGCTCAACATAGTTTTTCTTCGAGAAATACCTTTCAATGTTATTTTTTCGAGATTAATGTTATTATAAAAATTAAAGATTTTTAAATGCTCTATAGATTTGCATTAATACTTTTTCTATATATTTTATAAATAAATTTATAAAATTATCTATTTAAATCCCAGACCCTACGCTTTAAACTAATGTATATATATATATATATATATATATATATATATATATATATATATATTGTCGGTAAGGCCAATTTACTGATATAAAATGGCACAATTTTGCTCATTTAACCAACTTTGTATCTCTTCAAATAAAAAAGTTACCAGTAGTGAGCAATCTTATAGAGACACCCTGTATAATAGGTACGTGTGGTTATTTATTTAAACAGGCAAAAGTTGCCCCATTAGTTGTCAAATTTAAGTCTTCATTTATCTATTTCCAGCATTAATTTATTCTGCCCGATCCAAATCAATAAAACTACTTTAATTATTAAATATTTGCTTTCAAAATTCTTTTATCACAACATAATTTAAGTAGAACCAAACCATTAATATCTGCTATCAAAATTAAAATCACCCAGAACAAAACTCCAAACAAGCTCACAAATTGACGTTTCCTAACCTCATCAATCAAATCAATCGTCACTCGCCGTCCCTCTTCTTCAACGGATGTGACGTCAGAGGGTTCAGGTCCAACCCGGATTCTAATAATAACGAGCCGAGGGTAGGTACAGGTCCGAGTGAAGGGCTTTTTATATGGCCAATTGGCTTATAAACTCCTGAATACAGCTGTCGAATAATATATATTTTTTTAATTGCTGTAAATAATGAAATTAACACTTTATACTTAAAAGTATTGGTCAATAAATAATTATAACGATTAAAAATCTTTTTTTAAATAATTTGCGAGATATTTGAAATTTTTGTGTCACTGTGACGTCACACTATTGCTATATTTCTCGCGGAGCTTAATATAGAAACTGGTACGACAAAAAAGCAAAAGGTATCGCTAAAAATGAAATACCATTAAACTAAAAATTAGGTAAAACTTAGGTACACACGGATCTCTTTTAAGGTGGCTGGAATCATACGTTAGAAACAGATGGTAACTGATAGTTTGTAATGGTTTTAAATCTCGTCCAATTAATGTAACATTTGGAGTGCCACGAGGCTCTCACTTAGGTCCAATATTATTTAATATATACACAAACGACGTGCTTCAAAAATAGCCATTACGTGCTATTTGCTGATAATTTGGAATTTTATAAACAAATAAAAACTGACAATGATTGCAGTCTCTTACAAGATGATTTAGTTAATTTACAACGACGGTGCGTAGTGAATAACATGATGTTAAATATAATGAAATGTTAAATTGACAATCGAAACTAAATCATCTATAATGGATTTACGTATAACATAATGTAAATTGTTACCTAATGATCATATCAGCATCATTGTAAAGAAATCATATAGATTACTTGGCTTCATAATTAGAACGACATATCATTAAAAAAATCGAATCTTGCATATTATGTAGGAGTCAATTACTTTACAATGCTATAGTACCATCACAACTGGAATATATGACTTGTATATGGAATCCATTTTATGATGTGCATCTCAAACTAATAGAATCGGTTCAAAAAAAGTTCACTGTCATTCTGTGCATTGATTATACTAATTATCACCAAATATTACATCAACTAAATTTAATATCATATTGGAGAACAGAAGAACTATTAATGATTTTTTTTGGATTTTTAATTGTTAAAACAGTACACTTGGATTTTTTTAAACCAATTGTTACAAATTAACCACTTGGTTACAGAGCAGGCCTGAGAGTGATTTATAAACAATATTATTTATTTAAAATCCGTGTTGGATATAAATCATTTTCGTAATAGATAACGTTACAATATTTTTAAAAATAATCTCCCAATAAAAATGTCACTCACTCGCCTTTGTGAAGGGTAGAGGCCGTGATTTATTCAAGCCGGCACGTGACTTCGACTTGCGTGACGCACGTGCACATAAGAGTGCGCGTGAACGTGAACTCTGACCCCGATGGAGTATTTTTACGGTCCCTTGGAATTAAAACAAGTTCATAGCACGGAAATGACATTCCTCCGAGGAAGATATTATGTTTCGAATAAAGGGAGGATTATTGTATGATAATAGCTGCTCTTACGAAACACGGGATTTGGCTTTTTTCATTTTTTGCTTATTTGCAGCGACTTGAGAATTTTTTGTGCCTTACGTTGCTAATATTCATGTCCCACGGTAATCAGCTTTTTATGCTTGAATTCTTGAATCATATTCTTTTCAGGAATATCATTACAGTGAGTGGGTAACTAATATTTAAACTGGTGTAACTGTACCCGATAGACAATTAATCTTTAACCTTATTTATTTAATTATGTATTAATATTTTACTAGCATTAACTGTCATTCATCAAAACAACAGTCGGAAAACCTATTGACTTCTTTTTTTGCCTATTTTAAGAAGGCGAACGACATATCATAAACATTATAAAAAGTATAAAGAAATGCACAAAAATATAAATTGTTTTTCTTTCTTTCAAAGCTTGGTGTTAACCTACACACGTACAACATAGATAGATATGTATGTATCATATTAAACTTAGTTTTCGTTAATAATAAATTAAAGACTTAAGCATCATTCACAATACGAAATTAACGGTTAGTATTAGTAGTTACGATTAGTGCAGAAAGCTTGGCGTACGTAGTTGTAGTTTAGCGTTCACAATAACGAAATTAGCGCAGCCCAGGTCCGCGCTAAGTTCAGTTAGCGCAAAAGTTTGTAAGCTACAAACTTATGGTTAGTGGTTAACAGATTAGCCAATCGCAGAACAGAGAAAAGAAAGATATTGTGACATTTGTTAAATTTGATAGTTGTTTTAAAAGAAATAAATTACATATTTGTTGAATTGAAGTAGAATTTGAAAGGTACTGACTTTATTATTCTGTTAAAATAAAAAAAATTAAAATGTGTTTCTTATAAAAATATCAGTTTTGTAGGTTGTAGGCAATAAAAGCTTATTCTGTTGAACTTTTTATGCAAAAAGAGAAAGATACAAGAATATTAAATAATAGTCAAATCTACTAAACAAGAAGTATCAAATTAAAGCAGCTCTTAAAAACTTTGAATCAAATGTACTGTTTTGCCAAGAAAAATTGTTATTCGTAGTCGTTAATTTCAGGTATTGTGAATGCTGTGTATCAATCTTCAAATACTAACCATAACTACTAACACAAAGTACTAATTTCGTATTGTGAATAAGGCTTTGGAGTTTTATGTCTTTTTCCTTTTCTCAAATGGAATACCAAGAATACAGCAAAGAACCCCAAAAAAATTGTATCATTGGCAGTACTGAGTGCCGAAGATTGCCGACCTCAATGAATGGACGAATGCGATTGGTCCAGTAACTATATTCGGTAAAGACCTGTGACTCCCGTGCCTATACAGGCTGTCTCACAACTCGCGCCCCAGACGAAACTGACACTTGCCGACGACAATAGGTTGCCAACTAATAGAAGAAAATAATTTGCGGCTGATTGCCTAACAGAGTTGCAACACTTTTTAATCCACCAATCCCGGAAGGATATCTTGAGGTGTGATGATATTATTACAAAATAAAACTGGTTGCTAGGTTTTAAAAATACTACTATTGAGATACAAAATTTGTTTAACTTACTGTAATTTTGACACTTTAGAATTGACTTTTCACTGTCAACAAATTTAGGTTAGCGAAGGTGTCATCCGAGATCATCATTTATATCGTACAGTGCAACGTGTTGTAGCAGCTGTGTAAAATGTGTTAAAAGAAAATATTATTGTCATTTGAATTCCTTGAGATTAAAACAACAAATGGTGGTTCTAAAAAGAACCGTTATTATTATTATTGTGCTGCCTCTCTGGCGTTACGTCCACATTCTCCGAAAATTATAATCATTTCTAAGTAATCAGAGGCTGAATACATGCTAAGAATTTGCCTTTTTTTATTCACCTTCTCAAATTTAATTTGACAGTGACATTTTCCGAAAACTACAGTCGCCCACACATTTTAAAGAAGATTTGATTTGTATAAATCCCTGGTAACGTAAAATTACGGAAAACACACATTAAAGGTGTAGGTCTCTGATTGGTCAATTTTAAGACGTCTTTTCTCGAATATCTTTTAAGCTAGATTTTTTTTTCTTCGAAATTACACATCCGATTGCAGTCTCGTGTTTCCTCATTCGCTCTGGGGCGCGAGTTGTGAGACAGCCTGTATTAGCCCAGTTCTCTCCCTTGTTTTTCAGAATCGTTAGGACCTCCGGCATGGTTGACATGTTGAGTAATCTTGACTACTCTGTTTAACTTTCCCTTGTTGTAATACTGATGATGAGAACTTAGTTCTCGAAATTCGTATTTAGTTTTTATTAAAATTAATTTTAAGGTTAGACTCCATCTGATTTTAATTTATAAAACAACATAGTTCCTAGAATAATACAAACAAATTTAAATGAAATTTTAATTAATAAAATTGAAATAGTCAGTGCAGTGGATTTAAGATTTAATTGTGCATAGTTTTCTTTTGTAAAAGAATAAATTTATTCATGATTCCATTAGGATATATTTATGTATGTTTGCAGAAATTGAAATTGAATTGATAATATAGTTTGGTAAACAAACTCAAGCTATAGATAGCATCAATCCATAATGTTGAGGGAAGCAGAAATCAATTCAATAATAAAGCTATTACAGTTGACATTAACCTATTTCGTTTACAATTCAATCAGTTGTATTTTGATGAAACAATATTATTTATTATGGTCAATCGTAATTGACATTTATGAGACTCAGTTAAGAACCTGAAACAAAATATCTTTACGACGGGCATTACTTCTGTTATACGCTGGATTATAGATAATCCAGTATTAGATCTCTTTCGCATGGGTAATAAAAATTGGTCTAACCTAGTCCAGCATTTACTTTATGGCACCATAAAAATGTCTGCGGATATGGTCCCGCCAGAGCCATTTCAGCCAACTTAACGGCGGGAAAATCGACAGTCCAACAGACGGACGTACGTAAAGTATCTCCCACGCATGAATTGATTTATTTTCTTTTGACTCTTGTCATATTTCAATTTTCCCATTCGTGGATTTCTTTCTACCTCTTGACCTTTTTTCAAACGTATCCTTGGGAAAGGAAAGCAATTAAGTGTTTTTATATCTCTACCTGAGTTGTTTTTATTGTTTCTTTTTGGAGAACAAAATTTTCACATTATTATATGAAATATGATATTTTATCAATATCAATATATTTAAATCAAAGAACATTTTAAAAATATGTTTGTAGCCATCTTGACCGATTAAGAATGGAAAGAGTAGGAGGCTAATAATACAATGTTATTATAGTGTTTTTTTTTTTGTAACTATTGATAAGTTGTTTAGTTTTGAAAAATAAAGATGTCTAAATCTTATCTTTGTATATATATATATATATATATATATATATATATATATATATATATATATATATATATATATATATATATATATAAAAATATATATAAATAAATATATCATCACGGCATATTACCCATTACTGGGTGTTCGCAGATATCGGTAATGACGATGACATATTTGTACCGTGCGGGCGTTTACCAGGCGTAACCTCACGGACACTCATTGCTGGCGTGGAGAGTGCACCACAGGGGTCAATTTTGTGCCATTTAAAATTCGAAATATTTGGCGTCGGTCGGTATATATATATATATATATATATATATATATATATATATATATATATATATATATATATAGGGTGTAATCATACTTCTGGAAACAAAATTAAAGGGCATATAAGAATATCCCAAAAATGATCTATTATACACCGCTGGCGATATCACCATTAGATTCTACGAGCAAAATAAAAAAGGGGCAAAATTTTAAAAAAATTAAAAATTCTGAAAATTTGTATTTAAGTAGTTTGAAGGGTGTAGATTTAAGATTTTAAAACCACAGGTCGATATCTCTTTTCGTGTCCGAGATATTCGTCCTCAAAACTTTGCTGAAAAATGCCCATTTTTGGGTCATATCCCAAAAATGGTCAATTATACACCGCTTGCGATATCACCATTAGATTCTACGAGCAAAATTACATAAGCATACCAATTTTCATAATTTTTGAACAACTATTACAATCTCCAGAAGGAAAAGTCTGAAAATGGCAAAAAATCGCAAAAAATCTAAGGTGTACCCCTTGCTATTTTTTCAGTTTTTGACGATTTTAAAGAATGTTTAATAATAAATGTATCCGTTGGTATATTTCGATGAAAACTGGTATACTTATGGTTTTTGGTACGAGGAATTTACTGGTGCGGTCGTTGAAGGTGTACCTTACACCCATTTTTGGGTATAAGGATGGTGTGGTTTAAAAAAGGGGCGAAATTTTAAAAAAATAAAAAATTCTGAAAATTTGTATTTAAGTAGTTTGAAGGGTGTAGATTTAAGATTTTAAAACCACAGGTCGATATCTCTTTTCGTGTCCGAGATATTCGTCCTCAAAACTTTGCTGAAAAATGCCCATTTTTGGGTCATATCCCAAAAATGGTCAATTATACACCGCTTGCGATATCACCATTAGATTCTACGAGCAAAATTACATAAGCATACCAATTTTCATAATTTTTGAACAACTATTACAATCTCCAGAAGGAAAAGTCTGAAAATGGCAAAAAATCGCAAAAAATCTAAGGTGTACCCCTTGCTATTTTTTCAGTTTTTGACGATTTTAAAGAATGTTTAATAATAAATGTATCCGTTGGTATATTTCGATGAAAACTGGTATACTTATGGTTTTTGGTACGAGGAATTTACTGGTGCGGTCGTTGAAGGTGTACCTTACACCCATTTTTGGGTATAAGGATGGTGTGGTTTAAAAAAGGGGCGAAATTTTAAAAAAATAAAAAATTCTGAAAATTTGTATTTAAGTAGTTTGAAGGGTGTAGATTTAAGATTTTAAAACCACAGGTCGATATCTCTTTTCGTGTCCGAGATATTCGTCCTCAAAACTTTGCTGAAAAATGCCCATTTTTGGGTCATATCCCTAAAATGGTCAATTATACACCGCTGGCGATATCACCATTAGATTCTACGAGCAAATTTACATAAGCATACCAATTTTCATAACTTTTGAACAACTATTACAATCTCCAGAAGGAAAAGTCTGAAAATGGCCAAAAATCGTAAAAAATCTAAGGTGTACCCCTTTCGATTTTTTCAGTTTTTGACAATTTTAAGGAATGTTTAATAATTAATGTATCCGTTGGAATATTTTGATGAAAATTGGTATACTTATGTTTTCTGGTACGAGGAATTTACTGGTGAGGTCGTTGAAGATGTACCGCGCACCCATTTTTGGGTATGAGGATGGTGTGATTTAAAAAAGGGTCGAAATTTTAAAAAAATAAAAAATTCTGAAAATTTGTATTTAAGTAGTTTGAAGGGTGTAGATTTAAGATTTTAAAACCACAGGTCGATATCTCTTTTCGTGTCCGAGATATTCGTCCTCAAAACTTTGCTGAAAAATGCCCATTTTTGGGTCATATCCCTAAAATGGTCAATTATACACCGCTGGCGATATCACCATTAGATTCTACGAGCAAATTTACATAAGCATACCAATTTTCATAACTTTTGAACAACTATTACAATCTCCAGAAGGAAAAGTCTGAAAATGGCCAAAAATCGTAAAAAATCGATTTTTTCAGTTTTTGACAATTTTAAGGAATGTTTAATAATTAATGTATCCGTTGGAATATTTTGATGAAAATTGGTATACTTATGTTTTTTGGTACGAGGAATTTACTGGTGAGGTCGTTGAAGGTGTACCTCACACCCATTTTTGGGTATGAGGGTGGTGTGGTTTAAAAAAGGGTCGAAATTTTTAAAAAATTAAAAATTCTGAAAACTTGTATTTAAGTAGTTTGAAGGGTGTAGAATTAAGATTTTAAAACCACAGGTCGATAACTCTTTTCTTTTTCGAGATATTCGATATTTTTTACAAAAAAGTGAATACACCCTTTCTCTCGGTTATTATTGCATATAAACATATTGCTTATTGAATTGTGTGAAAATTATAATTATGGAACTTTCGGTATAACCGGAAGTGACATCAACTTTGTAAATTTAAATACAACCTATACTATTTTCTAGTTTCATAATATTTATTAAAACAGGTGAAATTTTTAACCAACGTTCCGCGTGAATCTAAACAACGTTTTAAAAAGAAAATAGTAAACAGAACCATAGTTATATGGAATGGAACTTAATACAATTTCCAGCGTAAGTACATATTTAAATTAATAAAAATCTAATGGCGGGAGGTATAGTGTTGGCCACATCAGATTTATTTTTATCAGATTTTTTATTTTAACTTTCATTTAAGTTAGCAGGCAGTTTAACCAAATGAAAATACTAGGCTTAAATGTTATTTTATTTTAATAATAGACATATTGATGTTTCTTTTGGCACATTGTTAGAATAATATACGAGCCACTCACGAAGTTTTATGAAGTATATCTTAAAGAAACTAATTATCTCGTCTACTATAAATATTGTTCTGCAAATGTGTAGTAATGAGCGCCTATTATTCTGTCTTCTGCGGATGTTTTACTTGGGTAAGATAAAACCAGAATATATGGTACATTAGACAGCAGAAGTAATGCGACGTCTCTGTCATTTTAGCAAGTAAAAGTAGCTGGGAAACTTCCCACAGTAATGTTAGTCCAACTTCCAAACTTCACTTGAAAAATATTCACTTTCTGTATCAGTATTTACCGACAGAGGGAGGAAAGTTTTCTAACGGAAGACAAATTATTTTTTGCTGTGAATGTCTTCGACTTTCCGCAGGAACTTTTCGCTAACGATTATTACACTCGTGAAGAAAGTTACATGTACACCCTGCAAACTACGTGCTTATGTACTAGCCGCATTATCGTTGTTAGTTCAGTTAGGGGGAACGCCATGCATTCACACAACAAAAACTGATTAACACGGAATAAGTGTGCGTAGGTACAACAGCATAAGAATTTATTTTAATGAGAGGAAAATAGAAAAACGAAATGCACAGATTTTATTATTCGTTATCGTTACACTGAAATACAAAATACTTTTTGAAAAGTTTATATTTATTAGACCAAAATTTTATATTCGTACTTATTTAATATTTTTACCTTCCGTCACCTTTAGGTAAGGAAGGTATTGTCTTTGGTCAAAAAATTCGATGATGAGTTTTTAATCAATAAGCACGTTTTAGGGTCCCTAGAATACGAATTTACTATTTTTACGATGATGTCTGTATGTGTATGTGTGTGTGTGTGTGTGTGTGTGTGTGTGTGTGTGTGTGTGTGTGTGTGTGTGTGTGTGTGTGTGTGTGTGTGTGTGTGTGTGTGTGTGTGTGTGTGTGTGTGGATGTGTGTGTGTGTAACAAAATTTTCGTCTGCGATAACTCTAATACTACAGTTACAAAAATTATAATTTTATCGTATACTTCTTCGTTACATCCATATGAAGAGCTGATTAGATTTTGGTTACAATTGGTCAACCGGAAGTACCATTATTTGAAGATTTTAACAGTTTTTCTTGAAAAAACTATGTTAAATATCATTTTTTCACATTTGATGTTATAAATATTAAAGAATATTTTATTCTCTATACGATTTGACTGCATTTTATACTTAATATTAAATGGATATAGAGTTAAAAAATTATATAGAAATTAAATTTCATAAAGTAGCCATAGCTATGGAAACAGCTACTATATTAAGAAAATTCTGATTGAAAGATGTCAGTGTCAAGTGAAATTGACATAGTGTGTTTGTCTTATAATTTTACGGGAAATGTAGGATCTTTTGCTTTCTGTATGGAGTTTGTATAAAATACATACAACTGCTTTAAGGTAATGTACAAGAAATAATAATAATAATAATAATAATAATAATAATAATAATAATAATAATAATAATAATAATAATAATAATAATAATAATAATAATAATAATAATAATAATAATAAATCTTTTATTTCTGCAGATACATTACACTGTATATAGAAAACGTCACAAAATAATAATTTTCTGTATGAAATTTGCATAAAATACATGCAACTGCTGGAAGGTAATGTACAAGAAATAGAATATTTAATTTAGCAAGGAACTTTCTCTATGAAATTTGTACAAATTACATAGAACTGGCGGAAGGTAATGTGCTGGCCAGATTTTTTTATTACGTTACTGATCAGTATATTCTAAAATAAATAATTGTGCATAGGTTAGATTAGGTTAAATAAATTAGATTTTTAACATGTTACTGATAATTTAGTTACAATGCTGATCCAATAAATAGCAGTGGAAGACCGCATTTTATGAATACTAGAATGTGTTTAAGACCAAAAATCAATTCAATTAATATTACGCTTTTTATAGTTTAAATTATATTTATACAACCCTAAGTTAAGTAATAACATTCTACTTTCTACCAACGCTAAAGATCTATTTTTTAACTTTTCTAATGCAAATGCAGTGATTTATTTTTTAATTAATTAAATATTAGTTTTAAATAAATAACATTAATTAACACTCTACGTAAACTATTTAACTAACTGTTTACACACTAATTACAAACACAAATATTTATCTCACAATTTATTTCATACTTCGTGATTAAATTTATTTAGGTGTGCCTACTTATTTCAATTATTTCATTTCTCATGGCATTCTGTAAAAAGCTTGAAGATGAATTTTTACATTCCGTCATACCTTTAGGTAAGGAAGGTATTGTTCTGGTCAATTTTTTTTAATGAATAAGCACGTTTTAGAGCCCCTAGAGTACGATTTTGCTATTTTTGCGATGATGTCTGAATGTCTGTATGTCTGTATGTCTGTATGTCTGTATGTCTGTATGTCTGTATGTCTGTATGTCTGTATGTCTGTATGTCTGTATGTCTGTATGTCTGTATGTCTGTATGTCTGTATGTCTGTATGTCTGTATGTCTGTATGTCTGTATGTCTGTATGTCTGTATGTCTGTATGTCTGTGTGTATGTGTGTATGTGTATATGTGTGTGTATGTGTGTGTATGTGTGTATGTGTGTGTATGTGTGTGTGTGTGTGAGTGTGCGTGCGTTCATGTGTGTGTGTGTGTGTGTGTGTGTGTGTGTATGACGATTTTTTCTCCGTCGATAACTCCAACACTACAATTCTAAAAATTATAATTCTTTCATATTCCTCTTCATTACATCCATATGGAAAGCTAATCAGATTTTAATGAATAAGCACGTTTTAGAGCTCATAGAGTACGATTTTACTATTTTTGCGATGATGTATGTATGTCTGTGTGTATGTATCCACATCAGATTTTTTTATTTACCTCTCGTGACAAGAATATGTGTACCTACTTGTATTATTCAATAAATTAACTATTTAATCATTTAGAATTATAGTTGTGTTTCAATATTAATAGGGAAATATTATCAATAAATAAAAATTTTGTCGTTATATTTTCTGTACACAAAAAAATAGAAACCCTGCATATGATTCAAACTAGTCCAAGGCAAAGTTGTAGTAATAAATTTATCTATTTGCTTATGCAAATGTTTTTGTACATATGATGGCACTAAACTATTTCAAAGCGACACTTGATTGAAATGGGACTTGTTTTAAATTACGTGACAAATAATTACAAACAATTGAAAACGAGTGACAGCTACAAACAAAACAATTCAATAAAACAAAACTGTTAAAATGTCAACATGAAAAGTACATTATGTTTAGCTTTAGTTCAGTATTATTTAAATGCTCTCATTTTTATGGTCTAGTGATTTTAGGTATTTGTTAAATGTTTATGCTACTATTTTTATCGCACAGTATTTTATTATCTGTGACATCCTTTTTACAAGCGATCGTATTTATAAAACAGTATACACATGCTAAATATGTTATTCGATATTACATTCATGTTTGATTAATATTTTATTACTAACAAAAAATTCTATCTAAATTTATTATTTTTGGTGTCATGACCAATTATTTAAGTATTTATTTATTTATTTATTTATTTATTTATTTATTTATTTATTTATTTATTTATTTATTTAGGTATCAAACCCAACAGGCAAGCCTAATAAGAGGGTAGGGAGAGACATAAGAATAAGATAAATACAAGAATATATACAAATTATTAACGATTATTTACTGCGCGCCTAATTTGTTTAAAATCTAAGAGAAAAATATCTACATCTGAAAACATGGTATCATAAAGTAAACTCATCCGATAAACAGGGGATGATAGGCGGAGATTTGAGCTAATAAAAGGAAGGTAAAATGTGTAGCGGGAACAGTTCTAATGGAGGGTACATGGAATTCTAGTAATGATAGGTAGTGGGAGTGATCAACTAAGCCGTTTATCAATTTGTAGAGATGCATAATTAAAGCATTTTCTCTGCGTTCCTGAAGACTTTTTAAGTTGAACATAATTAATAACGAAGTATAGGACACTGATCTATCAGGAAAGATGCCATTGACTTTGAAAAACAGAACTGAACTGCCTCAATTAGGTCTTGGTGAACTTCATAAATGGGGTTCCATATAATATTGCAGTATTCAAGTTTGGTCTTAATTAGAGAGTAATATAGTGTAAGGATAGAAGTAGTGGCTTTAAAAGACCGCGTGTTTCTAAAAATAAAACCCAATAGACGGAATGAGGCGTTATAAATGTCCCTCACGTGATCTACGAACGACAATTTAGTGTCAAATATTACTCCTATGTCTTTGATCAAATGAGCTCTAGATAAAGGGACATTATTTAAGGAGTAATTAAAAGTCAGTGGTGTGAGTTGTCTGGTATAAGACATCACATTACACTTATTTAATTTCAAGTGCAAGTTTTTTCTTGAACACCATTCTGAAACATTAATTAGATCCTGCTGTAATTTATGACAGTCATTCACTGTAGATATTGAACAGAAAATTTTCAAATCGTCGGCAAATAAAAGTTTTTCACAGTCAATAACATTTGTAATATCATTAACAAATAACAAAAAAAGCAGTGGTCCAAGGTTAGAGCCTTGAGGAACGCCGGAAGTAGCAATGAATCTAGATGAAAAGTGACTTTGGTATTGAACAAATGACTCACGTTGAGAAGGTAGGATGATAATAGGGCAACGAGTAGAGATGAGAATTAGAAAGATGAAGTTTGTTAATTAATATACTATGGTCAATCCTATCAAACGCCTTAGCAAAATCGGTGTATATACAGTCGACTTGACCTTTGCTGTGTAGGACATTGGACACTGAATGTGTAAAGTGGATCAAATTAGTAGCAGTGGATCTTTTTCCCATAAAGCCAAGTTGATGAACAGAATATAGTTTTTAACATCACTGAATATATGAGTATAAATATTTTTTTCAAAGATTTTACTAAAATTAGATAAAATTATTCGATTCTATTCAATTCTGTATACATATTAATAAAGCACACTTTCTACTTTATTCAAAAGCATTTTTCTATTTCGGTGTTCGTATGAGTCTATAAAAGCACTGAAAACACGACGTTTAGAAGATCTATAAACGTACTGTTTTTGGCGCCTTTCGTATTCTAGAGGTGGTAGTCATGACCAAGAAGGATCGTCATGACAGATGAATTACATATAACCTCAAAATGGTAAGTTGTTTATGTTGAAATATTACTTCTAATTAATGATTTTATCTTTTCTCCAGGTGATAGGACTAGAAAGAAGAGGAATTTATAGCTATATCTGTGTTAGTTCAAAAAGAAGAATCTATGAAGTTAAAATCTTTCAACTAAAAAATTATTAAACAAGAAACAATGCGCTCAGATTTACTTTGTCAAAACAATTTAAACGGTAAGTTTTATTTATTACAATTTAATTCTATGGTAATATTGCAATTTTCAGCTGATTGTATTATTATATCAGGCAGGTTTTAAAATGTATGGTGCACGTTACTTGAAATGTTGACATTGTCAACTCAATTTGTAGCTACTTGCTAATGAAAATTTTACAATCCATGATTTCCAGTTCCACGTCGAGACGAACTGTCGAATATTCAATTTTTAAATATTAGACATAAGTGCCATATACATATACAACATATGTTTTGTATTGAAGAATGTAAGAACAGCTGTTGCTGTTATGTCTGCAACTGAGCAGTGGATGTGTTACCAAAATGGTGGAATGTAAAAATGTAGATCATTAAATTGTTCATTAAAGTATTTCATTATTTAAAAAGTTTTATTTATGACAATAACTAACACAAACCAGCGATCCCGATTCGTTATTTGATAAATTTGTCTTTATTACAAGATATGTCAAATCAGGTGGTTCATTAATAAACCGGTGGAGTACATTGTAAGTATTGGTTTTCCTCTTCCATAATTATATAATGTTTGATACAATATTTTAATGCAAACAATCAGTCAGAATCACACAATACACAAACTGTCAAATGTGAAATTTCAATTGTTAGCGGCAAACGCTACCAACATAACTAACAAAAAAACACTAAGACATATTTTTGTCATGTCCTTTTTAAAAAAATCTAATTGTAAAATTACCTCAATAGAAAAAATAGTATAAAACACATGTATCATAGCGCTCTCGTCCTTTATAAAACTCGCCTAGCGGTTCGTTTTCCAAACTTGGACTCGTACGTTAACAGATTGCTTTATGATATTTGTGTTCTAATGTACTATTATTACCCCAGCTTTATTTTAAAGAAGAAGTATCAACATTTGAAGTTTCATGTCTGTTTATAAATAGGTATTAATAGATAATAGTGTCCTGGTGCCCTGAAACTTTGAAAGATATCAACCATTATCGCAAGTTTCTGAACATTCACGTATGCAGAGTATAGAATGCAGCTCCGGAAATTTTGGAAGCAGTTAGCAGGAAGTGACTTGGTGCGGATTACAACTACGTTGTTCGATCCCATAACTTGTAACACTAGCCGCTGGAGCATGCATTTGATTTGTGTGTGCAGTATCTATTAATATTAATAATGTTTACCTTGGGTACAGTAATGTAGTTCCGTCAATAATATGCAGTAGAAACTCGGTTTAAAAGGCTATTTATGAGACGAGGTGACAGTTATTGTTGAAAATCCATTAAATCTAATGGACTGTTCCATATACTACTCCTTTTATAATCTTTCAGACAAGATAGACACTTCTGATTATTAATATTTTGTAAACATACGGTATACATAAATGTTTACAGAGGACACGTAATATGTAAGCTACGAATTAATCATTTTAGTGTTAATAACATAATCAGACGCAATGTTATCCGAAAACCCGTTGTATAAAGTCGGGGCAATACAGGATGTCCGTTTTTCGAAACTAACCTTTTAATTAATATATAACAATAATTTAATTAAGGCAAAGTTACCTCATTGTAGACCATTTTTTAGGAAGGAATTGTCTTTGGTCAAAAACTTCGATGATAAGTTTATAAATATTAACATACCTAGCATAATTGTCTCAGAGGTCGGTTTGATATCAGAACTTGTAGAGCGAGGATTTTAAGACATCTAAGGCTTGTATTGATTCATAACATCCGTGGTTTGTTCAATAGTTTACCGGTTTTAGAAAATGAAGACATTATTAACAAAAATTATTTTTTGAAATTCTCTCATGCCATGATAAACAGAACAATTATTTGTCAAAGACAAATATTTAAATTATGTGATTTATTCCCCGTGTTTATTATTTTAGAATAAAGTAAACTGTGTAAAGAACGTTATCTGTATATATTAATGAAGAGCATTATAATTTCATTTGATTTTATTTTCATTTTGTAGACTGTTGTTGATAAGTCAATATGGTAATATTATTACAATACAGACCATATACCTATTAGACTATTAGTTAATAAGTATATAATACAGATACAGTTATTACTTAGTTACCAGCCTACTTTTATGTATGTAAACAAGGGTTTAATATCCTAAAACCTGTAAATAAATAAGCACGTTTTAGCGTCCCTAGAATACGATTTTACTATTTTTACGATGATGTTTGTTTGTATGTATATAGGGATGGATGGATATATGGATAGATGTATGGATGGATGGATGGATGTATGTATGTATGGATGTATGGATGTATGGATGTATGGATGTATGTGTGTGTGTGTGTGTGTGTGTGTGTGTGTGTGTGTGCGTGTGTGTGTGTGTGTGTGTGTGTGTGTGTGACGATTTTTTCGGATCGCATAACTCCAATACCACCTTTCCAGAAATTATAATTTTTGCGTATTCCTTTTCTTTACATCCATATGAAGAGCTGATTAGATTTTGGTTATAATTGGTCGACCGAAAGTACTCGAATTAGAAAATTTTAACAGTTTTTCTTGAAAAAACGTTGTTAAATATAATTTTTTCACATTTAATGTTATAAATATTAAAGAATATTTTATTCTTTATACGATTTGATTACATTTTATACTTCATATTAAATGGATATAGAGTTAAAAAATTATAAAGAAATTAAATTTCATAAAGCAGCCAGTTGTGCTATAATAACCATGGAAAAATCTACTATATTAAGAAAATTCTGATTGACAAATGTCAGTGTTAAATGCAATTGACGTCGTATGTTTGTGTTATAATTTTCCTAGAAATATATAGAATCTCGTACATGAAACAACGTACATAGAATTGACTGAAGGTAATGTACTGGAAATATGGAATCTTTTGCAAGAAACTTTCTTTGTGGAATTTGTACAAAATACATAGAACTGATGGAAGGTAAAGTGCTGGCTACATCAGAATTTAAAGATGTATTTGTATTTCACGAAAAATTCATTGGTCACTAGATTAATGCAAATATTCAACTTTTTTATTTTCTTTCGAACGACGATGCACATTTTTTTATCTCTGTTAGATTTTGAGTTATGTGGCTGTCCTCAAATTACGTAACGCAAAATTAGGAAATTTTTGATACCCCCTCCCCCCTTTGTAACGCACCCGTAACGCAAACATGAACCCCCCAATTTTTTTACTGGATATAAAAGTATATGGCCTCCTTAATATTCAGTTAAAATTTGAAACAGAAACTATTTAAATTAATGCATATAAAGATGAAAAATAACAGAACAGAACAGAAACTATTTAAATTAATGTACATAAAGATAAAAAATAATGTACTACTCTTGCCCTACGGCTTGTCACGCCAATTTCTTTACTGGATATAAAAGTATATGGCCTCCTTAATATTCAGTTAAAATTTGAAACAGAAACTAATTAAATTAATGTACATAAAGATGAAAAAATAATATGCATTTCCATATGCTTTTAACAAACTATTGAAAAGTTTTTCCTTATCAACACTACTTGAATTCATGTTTTAATATGAATTGCATTGCACGAATGAAAGAACACTGGCCCGAATTTGAACTGTGCCCGACATATTATGTTGACTGTTATTGAAAACAAACGACTGCCTGCATATACGAATTAGCACCGCGAAATTTGAATGTTTCAAAACTATTAAAGTAAGTTTAGCAATATTTTTTATATTTTATCGTTACGTAACGCACACATTAACCCGCCCCCTCGTACGCTACTCTTTACCCCCCCCCCCTTGAAGCGTTACGTAATTTAAGGACAGCCCCTATGAGGTAAAACTTATGATTTTTATATGGACGCGATATTGGAAAGTTGTTCGAAAGAAAATAAAAAGTGTCGTAAAGAAGTGCAAACCAAAATTCCATATTATTTCATATTTAGAAGTTATTTCTAAAAATAAAAATTTGAATGCATTTCTCTAGTGTCTTTTTTCGGAAAAAACAAATACATCTTTACAATGGTCTACTAATGGAGTAATTTAACCTACTTCGTATCTCTTATAGTTTTCGAGATCCTGTTAGTGAGCCTCGAAAAGCGGACATCCTGTACACGTATGATTTAAAAAAAAAGGTAAATATGACACTTAATTGTTAAGAAAAAGAAGACGCGCTTAATAATTGTGAACATATCCTTTGAGTAAATAAATCAAGTTTTAATCTCCCTAGTATTTCTATTCCGAGTCTCCAAACTTGTAGTACACAACAACTACATTGAATATGACTAGAAGTCTGAAGCGCTCCCTTCGGGCCTACTCATTTCTCCTCGGAGTAAACGGCGTCCAACTCAGTGTAGTAGTAGCAGTAGCACCGTCGCAGATATTGGATTTCCTCAGAGTTCCTTAGGTTCTAATTACATACAAGTCGCCGGCACGGCGTGGACTGTCCCTAGGGCTTCCACTACTGTTTATGTGATTCTGACCACGGGATTCCAACACCGAGAAATAGTTTTTAGTTAATAACGGACAGGTGTTTTTAGAACTTACCTAATAAAGGTTCTACGATGGAAAGACGGACAATAGATGGGGTAATGAACAGAGAAATACACATGAAAGTTGTTTTTAGTTTTATTCCCCGATGATGGGACTAACAACTATCGTTTTGTTTTATTTTCTACATATATTTATTTTAAGAATTATATAAACTAAAAACAAGTTGGCTAAAAGAAAACATAAACAGCAGACATAGCTTGTAGCTTTAGTTAAAGCATTGCGTAGGCTTCCACAGTCTGAGTCATGAGAAATATTCGTTTTCCGGGAATGAACTGTGTCATATTTTGAGTCAGAGCTCAACGTTTCGTCGTATGGGGCATCTTCAGGAGCAAGGGGGAAGTACTGTCTTAACAAGGTTACCCGACGTGTAAACCACTCTAGAGGCCAAATAAACTGAGTGTTCCAATAGGGAAAACAATTATTTAATCTTTAATATTATCACTTAGTTTATTTGGCCTCTAGCGTGGTTTACACGTCGGGTAACCTTGTAAACTGAGTTTCCCCCTCTTGTTGTTTAACTCGGCCTCTAGCGTGGTTGACACGTCGGGTAACCTTGTTTAAGACAGTACTATCCCCCTTGCTCCTGAAGATGCCCCATACGACTGCGGGCAACACGTTGAGCTCTGACTCAAAATATGACACAGTCCGTTCCCGGAAAATGAACATTTCTTAGTTAAAGCACATTAATAATAAATAAAATAGGTGAGTTACAATATAAAAAGCGCTGAATATCGTCAGAGCAGGAAATTGCATAGAACAAAAATCACATGTTAAAACCCTATGTTCACCATTACCGGCACCACCCTGTATATGCACTCACGTACACGTAGATAATTAGTCATTTAGACCTAACTAGGAAATTCATTTAATAAGATACTTAATTCGTTTACCGGCAACCTCGGTTTCGAATACCAATCAGCGTACGCACGACGCACGTGTATGTTGATCTCTAATCTAATCCCTATCACGAATCACATTTCAAATTTAGTCTATTTGTTATTTTTTTATGTAAATATGTACGTTAGATCGAATTTTTTAATCAAACGCAATACAGGTTTCATTCAGAGGTAAGAACTTATTGGGAAATCTCTTTGTTAGATCAAGAAATTTTGCGGTGACATAAAAGGACTAATTGCGTAGGCTTCCACAGTCTGAGTCATGAGAAATATTCGTTTGCCGGGAATGGACTGTGTCATATTTTGAGTCAGAGCTCAACGTTTCGCCCGCAGTCGTATGGGGCATCTTCAGGAGCAAGGGGGATAGTACTGTCTTAAACAAGGTTACCCGACGTGTCAACCACGCTAGAGGATCCTATATTTCGAGTAAAATTATAATACAAATATACTACAAATATGTCAATTGACACTGACATCTTTCAATCAGAATTTTCTTAATATAGTAACTGTTTCTAGCATAGCTGGCTAATTCATGAAATTTAATTTCTTTATATTTTTATAACTCTATATCCATTTAATATGAAGTATAAAATGCAGTCAAATCGTATAGAGAATATAATGTTCTTTAATATTTATAATAACATTAAATGTGAAAAAATGATATTTAACATCGTTTTTTCAAGAAAAACTGTTAAAATCTTCAAATGAGGATACTTCCGGTTGACCAATTATAACCAAAATGTAATCAGTTCTTCATATGGATGCAACGAAAATGAATACAAAAGAATTATATTTTTTGGAATTGTAGTATTAGTTATCGTAGACGAAAATTTTGTTACACACGCACACACACACACACACACACACACACATACACACACACACACACACACACACACACACACACATACATACATACAGATATCATCGTAAAAATATTAAAATCGTATTCTAGGGACCTTAAACGTGCTTATTCATCAAAAACTCACCACCGAATTTTTTGACCAAAGTAAATACTTTCCTTCCCTAAAGGTGACGGAAGGTAAGAAAAAACTTTAGTGAAAGTTTAGTTTAAGAATCTGTTATCTACTTATATTTTTGTTTTGCATAGCTTGCAACTGTTTAAAGTTTCTTTGCATATCATGTAACTATTGTTCTAATATTAAATATTACTGTAATATAAGTTCACGTTATATTTGTCATAGTGACGTTAATTTTATTTTCAATTACAAACATATGAAAATTTATTTTTTTATAAATTCATATTCCTTTTCATATTTTTTTCTTAATTTGAAATGATGTAATTCGAATTTATTAAATCTGTCATCTATTTACTTTTGATATAGTATTGAACAATGTTATAAAGAAAACAAAATAAAAAATTGTGAAGATATGATTTTCAAAATTTATAAACCATTTTTAAATCTCCGCCAAGACTTCCTTCTATCTTCCACGCTCTTGGCAGCAATCTGCACTGCTGTAAATTTTTAAGCGAGACATCAGTTACAATACCCGCCTAACATGCTTCTGAAAGTGTACCCGCTAGACACGGGGCATCCGGCAGGACGAAATTGACACCGAATGAAAAATCAATACGCGAGAACGTGAACAGAGTGAGTGATAAGTGATCCACTGAATGTTTTATAAATGATGGGCAGCCGAGAGCAGGCCAGCTCTCTGGAGGAGGCCTTTAGGGAACCTCATAGATCGGGGTGTCCCATCCCAACTAGGAAGGTTCCAATACTGGGATTTGTGGATGAATTATTTAAGGATATAAATATGGCACAAGGTTGGAGATTCTTTTTGGCGAGGATGAAGTATGGTGAATATGGAAAAACAATAATGGAAGTCCCTTGTCAGTGAATTGTGTACGCATTTCAAATTTAATGAGATATACTGGGAAAACTTGGAGAAAAACAGTCTGATGAAAACGTTTGAAAATTGTTTTACATAGCCGACGTTTCGGCACAAAATGGGGTATATTCTGTAAAAAAATTGTTAATTTTAACATGCCTTTAAAAAATTATATTTTAACATGACTGTTAACAATAAATTCATTTTTTGGTATTCTCTACGCGAAAATTTGACACTGCTGTTAAAATAATAAATTTTAACATGCCTGTTAAACACCAGAATGAAGTGATCAACAAGACAGAAAAAAGGCACGTCTTTGCTAAAGTAATGTATTTAGTAACCATAACACAAATAAATAAACATGATAAAAAGAGTTAACAACTGTCAGTTTATGTGTCACTTTGAAATTTTTGAAAACTAATCTGTCATTTTGAAATTTTAGAAAAACGAATGCAAATAATGCTTCGGAAAATAAATAAAAATCTGCTGCATAATCATATCTCATTTTTAGGTTCCATATTAAAAATGAATTACATTGAAATTGTAAATTATTGAATTATCATTAGGTATGTAAAATTTCTTCTTTTTGATCCTCAGAATTGACAATCCAAAATGTTAAGTTACGTTGGTTTGACGAACAAGACAGGAATAAGCAATTTTAACTGCATTTAATACCTACATTATAATAAAGAACTATGTTTTACGATACATCTAAATCGTGCTCTCGGTATACCATTCAAAGTTCACTCTTTGTCGAATTATGTTAATTAAATATTCCTACTAGACATAGGATGGAACGGGTGACCGTAATTAAATAAAATACTTCGTAAAACAGTTGTACATTTTATTAAATATCACCTAGATATTTTTTATATTCATCCATGTTATTTTTCTTTCGTTTTCTAATTCATTTTCATTAATTAGAAGTGCAACATATTCAAATGCTGTTATAATTTTATTGTATAAACAGATGTTAAAATTTTAAAGGCATCGATTTGAATGACGTTAAAATACACAGTTTTAACACCTAATTTTAACAAGGGTGTTAAAATTTTAACAGAAATGATAGTTACAGAATAGAAAATATATTTTAACAGCAAGTTTATTTTTAACATACTGTTTAAAATTAACAGTTTCCTTACAGAATACACCCCAATATGTCTTCTTCAGGGACATGTAAACTTACTGAGTTGATTTTTTTTTAAATGTTGAATTACAAAAGTATATTGTCATACGTAATATAACAAGTGATATGATTATCATCGATGATATTCTCGAGTGAAACCGAGTTGCTGCTTCGGTTTCACGAGCAATATCTTCGATTATTAATCATATCACGAGCTTATATTTAATGAGAGAATATAATGAATTTTTCTACTCCCACTTGAAAAACTTATCATTTCTTCACAATCTGCAGAATGGATATGTAGGCAGTACTAGTCAACTGAACGGATATAATTTCATATCCATTCTAGTATAGATATGAAATCTACGGACCACAAATCGGGAAAGTCGTGTAACCTAGGCAACTGTCTATTCATTTATTACAAAATTAAGAAGAATAACGTTACAAATGTCACATTTGACATTTCAATGTTGTCATTTAGATGGAAATATTTTCGGTATAAGAAGAGATTTGAATAATTTAATAATAATTAACTGAATTATATTATGAATTAGTTGTAAGTATTGAAAAGGGACATATAAAAAATGGGAATCAGAACGGTATGAAATTAACATTTGACAAATTAATGTTATCTTTTTTACCTTCCGTCACCTTAGGTAAGGAAGGTATTGTCTTTGGTCAAAATTTGGTGGTGAGTTTTTGATGAATAAGCACGTTTTAGGGTCCCTACAATACGATTTTACTATTTTTACGATGATGTCTGTATGTGTGTGTGTGTGTGTGTGTGTGTGTGTGTGTGTGTGTGTGTGTGTGTGTGTGTGTGTGTGTGTGTGTGTGTGTGTGTGTGTGTGTGTGTGTGTGTGTGTGTGTGTGTGTGTGTGTGTGTGTGTGTGTGTGTGTGTGTGTGTGTGTGTGTGTGTGTGTGTGTGTGTGTGTGTGTGTGTGTGTATGTATGTGTGTGTGTGTGTGTGTGTGTGTGTGTGTGTGTGTCTGTGTGTGACAAAATTTTCTAATGCGATAACTCTAATACTACAGTTCCGAAAATTATAATTCTTTCGTATTCCTCTTCGTTACATCCATGTGAAGAGCTGATTAGATTTTGGTTATAATTGGTCAACCGGAAGTACCCTCATTTGAAGATTTTAACAGTTTTTCTTAAAAAAACGATGTTAAATATCAATTTTTCACATTTAATGTTATTATAAATATTAAAGAATTATTTATTCTCTATACGATTTGAATGCATTTTATACTTCATAATAAATGTACACAGAGTTAAAAAATTATTAAAAAATTAAATATCATATATATTAGTCAGCTTTGCTATAACTGTGGAAACAGCTGCTACATTAAGAAAATTCTGATTGAAAGGTGTCAGTGTCAAGTGCAGTTGACAGTATGTTTATGTTATAATTTTACTGGAAATATAGGATATTTTGTTAGAAACTTTCTGTATGGAATTTGTATAAAATACATACAACTGCCTTAAGGTAATGTACATGAAATATAATCTTTTGCAAGGAACTTTCTGTATGATATTTATCAAAATACATAGAACTGACGGAAGGTAATGTGCTGGCCACATCAGATTTTTAGATTTGGCAATAATTTTAGAATATAGAAAAAGAGTGTGAAATATTTAATAATAATTAAATGAAGGTAAAGCTAAATAAATTAGAAAAATCGTAAGTAGTATGCAAAAACAATCTATATTTACAAAATACAATTTTAATAACAAATGTCAAAAAAGCATAGGAAAACAAGTACATAAAATAACATTAATGAAGTAAGTAAAGTTCAGTAAAATTTTAAATTTCTATAGTTCGTATTCTCCTTCTTTTAGTTATTCATAGAAAAAGTATGTTGTACAACTCGAGTGAAATGTCCATATCGCCTTCGGATGATTGAACACTCCGCCTGCGGCGTCGTGCTCAAACTTCATGCTCATGCGATATGCACATCATATCCACTCTTGTTGTACAAACTACTATTGTTTTTTACCACTCTCTCTTGCTTGGAAATAATACGCTGTTACTATGATATTCAATATTTTTCAATAGAATCAAAACTATACTGTACCCTGGTCGTATCGCTAATGTAAATCAATAAATATCATTGGGCCGTCATCGTACTGTGAACGTAGATGTAAATGGGTCCATTAACGTACATTAGACCAAGAAGTATCGTACCGTTATTGTACCGTCATTGTACCGCTAATGTAAATCAAGCCTAAATCAGCCGTAATGATGAAGGTAAAGGAGCTACTTACGTCCTGTTGTCAATAGAAACCGATACCTTGAAGGTAAATTGAACGGACTAATAGCCTACTACCTACTACAATGTTTTGTTTAATTTTAATACAGGGATCTACTTTGTGTTTTAATGAGTTCTATTTATATACGCTACATTTAATTTGATTAATTAATAAACGAAATATGAAAGTAACTTTACCGCCGATTGGGATAATGCGATAATGTGTAGGACGAATTACGGATTAAGGTATTATGTGGGTGTTCCATAAATGGCTAGGTGGATTGATGCTATTACTTATTTGTGGAATATAGGAAAATACAGATATACAACACGATCAACCTAACGATGACATATTAGTTATTGAATGTTACGAGGTATTACTTCAGTTGGATGGGAATAAACATTCGATTTTTTTTGTATTATTTACCTTTTATACAGTCGCTGTTTTTTATTACTTAGATTTCAACCAGCGCCTATGTTTTACTTCCAAGCGTAACAGAAATAATAAATACGTGTGTAATGAATAATTTATTCTTTCAAGTAATCAAATATTATTATTGTTTAACTTTGACTACTCGACCAGGTCATGATCTCCCCATTGCCAACATCTGGCAATGGAGTTGTTTTGCCCGAAGAACTAACGTTCTTGTTTGCAAAGGCTGACCTAGGGACAAACTAGAGAGTTCCAGCAACAATTCAACGTGAATTCAACAAGTTTGGCACATAATGTTTGTATGTTTGTTGCTATCCTAAAACCAATAGGTTATAAACATACTACTGAAGTCTTCAAATTCTTTTCTCGATGTATCGATTTAATTTATGTACATTTCAGTAACTGACAATAGTTTCTTTTAGATAATATTTGGCTAATATACCGTGAGTTTCAGCTGAAGGCTCATTCACAGCTACGAAATTAAAAATCTAATGTGGCCAGCACATTACCTTCCATCAGGTATTTTGTACAAATTTCATACAGAAAGTTTCTAGCAAAAGATCCTATATTTACAGTAAAATTGTTAGTCAAACATACTATGTCAATTGCACTTGACACTAACATCTTTCAATCAGAATTTTTTTAATATAGGTAGTAGCTGTTTCCATAGTTATATCATCGCTGGCTAATTTATGAAATTTAATTTCATTATAATTTTTTGGCTCATATCCAATTAATATGAAGTATAAAATGCAATCAAAAGGTATAGAGAATAAAATAATCTTTAATATTTATAATAACATTCAATGTGGAAAAATGATATTTAAAATCGTTTTTTCAGGATAAACTGTTATTGTTGACGAAATATGTAAATTTTAAATTTAAGTTCTTCTAAATCTTCAATTTCTCTTCTATTTGAAGAAGAAATTCTTTTCTCATGGTCATTGTGTCTTAACTCTTGGAGATTTTTTTTAAATACAGAAGTTTTGCTAATATATAATTGATTTGCCAAAGTTTTCGTAGACAGCTAATTATTTTCTTCTATTGCTCTTAGTAAATTATATTTCTTCAGTCCGCGCAGTTTTTGTTCTTGTCCTCTTCTTATGATTCTTCTCTAAACATCCATTACTTTTAAATTTTGAAAATATTCTTGAAACTGTAAAAGTTTTTGGTTTAGAAAGTTCAGGAAATACGTTTTTTCTTTTCTTCTTTACTGAACATATTTAAGGAATAAAGATAAGTTAATTTGACATTGACAAGTTTGACAACCTATGTAGCAGTTTATTTGGAACGATGCAGAACAACTAGTTATCCACAGTAATACATTAATAACAGTATAATCTGACGTTGTTACATCATCTGACATGATGTCAGATTTTTGACAACGCTTTCTGCAACTGGGCATAAATGTTGTATCTTAGCTGAAACTCACTATTACCGGATACTGGATTATTGTATAATTAATCATTTTCATTATTTTAATAAAATTTTCTTTTTTCAATTTTTTTTATGTAATCAAATATCAGTGGGACTTAGGACCGGTTTTATAAAGAAATTAAATCTTCACTTAAAATTTACTTCCATACTAAATTTAATGAAAAGAAAAAATGCAACACGATTTTTTGACAGCAATGATTTAAATGTCATAAGAACATGGAAACTGATTCGAATTTGTTCATTTCATTAAATTTACTTGACAACTAAATTTTAAGTGAAGATTAAATTTCTTTATAAAACGCCCTTAATGAATTATATTTTCTAGATTATCTGCATTCTTGATATACGAGTACATAACCTACATAATATGTAGCAGTTTAGGCTACTAGTCTTAAATTATTTAATCTAGAAGACTACTACTAGACATGGCCTCCCGACCAGGAAAGTTATATGGATTGTTACTGCTATTTTTTAAAAAATAGAAAGAAGAGTCTGTTTATAGAATTTAAAAAAAATTTATTCATATTTTACAATTTAAATATCTATTGGTTGATTTAACCTAAATTAGGCCCCATTGAAATGATAGCACGATTTCAATTTGTGATATACGTATTAATTATAAATAATAACAAAAATGCACACGAGTAAAGCAAATTACATAGAATATTGAAAAATTAAATTTTTAATAAAATCCATGCAAGTTCTCGTTGAAAATTTCTATCTCTGGTCCAGACGGCAATGGCTGATGCGGGAATCCCAACTATCGTTACGGATTCTGACACACGCTGGTGCTGCCACCACGTTAATACAACGCGAAGCTCTGATCGCAACGGATAATCCATACCCCCGAGGTAAACTTTTAACAAATCAGTTCGGAATTTGAAACTAAAGTGAGAAACATGGTTTGGAATTTTAATTGACGGTTTTTAAGAGGGTTTCGGTTTTCAAGCTAGAAAGTAGAACGGTTTTTGTTGTTTGAGGTAGTTTTAGTCGCTAAACTCTCGATAAGCTGTTTTTATACCTAAAGACACAGAATTAAGATTAGAAATACTTCTATTTATCTTACTCGTAAATCTGAGAAAACTATTCCAAACTATTTAATCGAGATTATATCTTCAACTTCCGTACATTCTCATTAAGAAATGATTAAAACAATTAAAGTTACTTTCTTGAGTTTAGCTCGTTATCTAGATATTTGTTGTACTCTATTTTAAAAAGCAGCGAATGTTTAAAAAGAAACGCCCATTACAAAACCCATGGTTGTGTTGTGAATAAATAATGGCAATAATCAGGCCAAACTTAAAAACGACAATACAAAAACGAATAACGCACAGCACTTACTAAGGACAAGTATTTTCACTTGCGAATAAAGGTTTAGATAAATTTATCCTTCAGACAAATATTTTTGTTGTCTTTTCACTTGCAAATAAATTTATTCGAAAGAATAAAATCTGTTATTCGCGGAATAAATTATTCGGTACTTGGGTAAGCGAATAACAACATGGATATATTAAATATTTTTGATAATTATGAAGATATTTTGTACTATGAATTAATAAATAACGTGAGAAATCGATCACATACCATCAGACAGCGACATAACTAATACATGAAGGAATATTTTGACAGATTTTGATTATGAAAACAATTTATTATTTCATATTGGGGATCGTATTTTTTGATTTGAAACAGTGAATAGGTAAATCATTATAAAGATTCTGTCATTTGATGCTGGCAAAATATTTTCAAATTTTGGATACTTTTGTTGAATACAATGACAAACATTTAATTCGAACTGAAAGAAATGTATAAAAAATACAAGGACAATTTTACAATATACATATTTCGTTTACTACATATGATTGCTGCATTACACAGTACACTTGTTAAATTACAGTCTGCCGGGGCTAAAAATGCAGAAGAATATAGATGACATTAAAGATGTCAAACATAATTTTGACAACTATGGATTTAAAAGAATTTGACCTATTTCATCCTTGTCTCCTTAATGTGGTTGCGCTGAACTCCATCCTTTTCTATTAACACAAATTCACTCTGCAAGATTATCAATTCACGCACGTTGAAGTTATTCGATAGATAGCTATTTGTTTCTGTAAAATGTGTGAAAAGACGCAATGGAATTATTCGTTAGATAAATATATAGAATAAATTTATTTGACGAATACTTATTCGAAACTTTATTCGGAAGGGAAAATACCGAGCCTAAGTATGAAATCAGGTATAATAATATTTGAATTGTATTTCCGTAAACCGTGCTTGACTACGGCGCATAGCAACCAATAGAATAACAAGAATTTTACAATGGGAATACTCCAGAGGTTATTCTAAGGATTTTTTTCCACAGCACAAGGAAATAAATCCCTGTATATTCTATTCCCTTTAAGCCATTCAGCAGATGTGGCTCGCATCAACGCCAATTTTAAGTAGCCGAAATTACATTGGATAAACTTGTCTCTTGTCTCCAATTTCAGCCAATCAGAGAGGTTAAAAGTATTCCCTATTCTCTACAATACTGAATGGCTTAAATGGAACAGAGTATAGGTTTATAATATTTTGGGGAAAGATCTTTGTTTAATTCAATTCAAGTTGGATTATAACGAAATATTAGAACTTCCACAAATAGAAAAATTACGGAAATTGACGCTTCCAGAGTTAGTTCATAACTATTTCTTCGGAATTAAATTTAAAAAATATAAAATCGTGTCTCGGAATAGCTTGTCGGTAGATTCCGAAAATGCGGTTTTGTATATTTATTACAACATGCCTTGTCTGTTAGAATGAGGTCCCCGGAAAGCCACAATGATAAGCGTGAGCACCTCTACTCTAATGGCATTTTTGCTGAGGCCAATGCCAATGATGAGGATAAGACAAGCGAAGAGTCTGAGGGAAAAGCTAGTTCAATTTTAGTGCTTACACAGGATGCTTCTAAATCTGTCACTAATTTTAAGGGTATATAGTACTGACTAATATGTTTAGTTCTTTTTTTAGAAAATTTTTATTTGGCTTATTCGAGATAAATGAAAAATAACTGCACAGATTTTAATTTCCCACTGCACAATTTGCTTTTCCTACTGCACATTTTGTGTCCAACTGCACGTTAGAATAACCTCTGGAATACTCGTCATAATCAAGAAAATACGCTGTGCCCTACGCCTAACGTCTCGACAAAGGGACCGTAGCACAAAATATATACGTGACTAACGTCAACAGAAGCCGTCCGTGGGCTCATGGCTATGTGTGCGTGAACTTGGACCAGGGAGGGGTAACGTAAGGAGATTGGGCGTATTCCAGTACGCCAGACTTTGCCAGTGACGGAGTGACGGCGTTCGTGTGCAGGGCGGTTCAGCGCAATAATATTACGACTACCAGACATAATGCCGGATGGTATATTGTTGTGTAAAAGGCTGTGCAAATAATAATAAAGATAAAACAATTTTAAAAAGCTTTTTTAGATTACCGACTGATCCAGAAAAATATTATATTTATTTTAGTTTACATTTCTATCGACCGCCTCAGTATATTATGATTACACTTAAATTTATATGTAATTTTTAAGGGATTTTATTAATTTAGAACAATTATTATATTTTTATTTTTATCAAATGGACATTTAAATTTGAATTAGGTTTCAGGTATTTTCTATATGTTTACATTTTAATTCAAACCGGAAATGGTTTTAAGAGAATGCTATTTCAAAAATTTTCATAGTACTATATTAACATTGATATCAAAATAAATAATCATTTCTCTTAAATACCTAGGCAGACTTCTTACGTACACCTATGCTAGCGCAGCGAGCCTGTTGAAGGTCACCAAATTCAAACACACACGTATAGGGTAGTGTCGTACCAGTTAGTGATGGGATCATTCGAATGAAAATAATCGAAATATTCGATTATGAAAATGTCTCGAGATATCTCGAGTGATTTTTAAATCATTCGAATGATTATATCGCTCGAATGATATTTCGAGAACTCGAGTGCGCTTAAATCATTCGAATGATTTTATCGCTCGAATGGTATTTCATGTGTAGACTGAATATCTCGGTTAAAGTCGAGAACTCGAGTGCGTTTAAATCATTCGAATGATTTTATCGCTTGAATGGTATTTCATGAACTCGAATGCGCTTTCATTCGTATCTCGTATTTTGTAATTCGGACTATGGGAAAGAAAACTCACGTAGATTAGAAACAAAAATAATTTAATTTCTTTGTTAAACTGCAGTATTTAAATTAATAAAAACATTAAAAACAATAAAATAAAGAACTCTTCTTTCGTTACAGAACTCAGAATGACTACACTAAAAATAAATTAAATATAATTATAATATTAAACTAGACATAGGTAAATAAAAATATATTTTATAATAAAACCACATACGACTTAAATTCGTTTAATTTTTTTCATTTCTTTTTTAATTGTTGGTAAAAGTAACTATATATCATTTTACATTAAAAAATAAAATATTTTAGAAAACATATTTCCTTGCTGTGTCACTAGAATGACAAAATGTCTGTAATATTAATAAAAATTATCTGTATCATAATTTAATTTAACTAAATAAAATGAAATTATAGCGAGTGGGCCAACTTCATTGAGACGGGGCTCGTATAATTATTATTATTATTATTATTCACCTTATCAAATAGAAAAATGAAAAATAAACCCGAATCAGTTGTCAGTTTCTCACTGCCAGTCTGCCAGTATTATTGCAATTACTACAGACATGCAGCAGAGCAGAAGACTGAACGAGATACGGGAATGTGAGATGCGAAGTAATCCGAATACAACCGAACCGAGAACCGAGATCGAATGATTTGTGTTAGGGAGGGATATTTTTCGCTCGAGCACAAAACTACTCATTGAATGAACGAATGAAGTTCTCATATCTCGAATACTCGAGTGATCATTTGATTATGAAATTCATTCGAATACTCGAATGATCATTCGATTATAAAATTCATTCAAATACTAATAATTCGATTCTCAAAATCATTCGATTATGCCCATCACTAGTACCAGTGACCGTAGTCTGGTCCCGACTTCACTTATGACGTCTTCATTTGTGAAGAAAAATATAACAATAACCTAACATCATGGCATCTAACCCATTGATGGGTGTATCAATCTGCTTTGTGATGATAGATGTCGGTTATGATGAATATATTTGTACCGTGTTGATGTTTACCAGGCGTCACCTCATGGGCACTCATTGATAGAGTTGAGAGTGCACATCAGGTGTCACTTTTGCGTCATTGAATTTCTTGACCAAAGGCAATACCTTCCGTCACCTTTAGGTCTCTAGGCATGTACCTCTCTACTCATCTCCGAGTTATTGCCCAAATTTTTAAGGTCTAAATTTCTCAAAAAAAGTTGGAAAATAGGACTCGTTTTATTTTATCAATATATTGATAAATTTCTGTTTTACACGTACGAATAAATTGAAGGTCATCAGTGGATTTATCTTTAAGTGTAATTCAGGTACAGCAGTGATAAAAGTTGGCACTGACCCAGATTTGAATTTATATATCATTTCTACACAAGAGAATTCATTTTATATTTCATTTTCTAGCTGTAACCTTTGTAACAATCTAATGACAAAAGACCTCTGAAGCAAATGGGTTTCCGGATGCAGTAACAAATAATTTAACTTGCAAGTGGGGGTATTTTAAAGAGGATTACTTCAGCGTCAAATTGATGAGTGGTTGCACATCACTCTCGGTGGGACAGTTGGCCGAGTGCGCCGCTTGATGGAGACAGTGTAGTCGTGCAGTGCCATCCAACCGCCAACCCTGTGCTATTCAATGAACGGTCTTGACGTTAAAATAGGGCACGGAAAATGTATGTACTCACACGTGGTTTGCTGAAGAATTGCCCTCGTGATACCCTCGGGGATATAGAGTTAGATAAAAGAGAAAAGATATTTTAATTTAATCGGTACCCTGTTTCAATTTTTTAGTTATGAAGTTAATAATAGTTCACTAATACAACCTTTTAATTTATGTGTTGTTTTTTTTAAATATTTCGGCAGCATTCACTGCTGTCTTCTTCAGCGAACAATATGTAGCAGTGTATGCTGCCGAAACTTTGGATTTATTTATTTAAATACAATATACAGAACATAAACTGAAAGAATTAATAAAGTTTCGGACTAGCAGTCAATATTACAAATTTATTCACGCCGACGTTTCGACTATACAATAGTCTTCTTCAGGGCTAGAATGGTCCAGTTGAAGTAAAAAGTACACGTGTGGATAAGCGGATATTTAAAAATTTAAATAAATAAATAGTTAAAAATCACAGATCACAGAGTGAAAATCGTCAATTAATAAAAAACTTGTCCTGGATGACTAAAATAAACTTTGCTGAATATAATTTTTTTTCTAAAATGGTAACTGTAAAGCTGTTTTTTACACCAATGTTGGTTGATGTCTGATTTCGAATTATGTCATTTTTACCTTCCTTTAGGTAAGGAAGGTATTGTCTGGTCAAAAAAATCGATGATGACTTTTTAATGAATAAGCACGTTTTAGGTTCCTTAGAATGCGAATTTACTATTTTTACGATGATGTCTGTATGTATGTATGTGTGACGATTTTTTCGGATCGCATAACTCCAATACCACCTTTCCAAAAATTATAATTTTTGCGTATTCCTTTTCTTTACATCCATATGAAGAGCTGAGTAAATTTTGGTTACAATTGGTCGACTGGAAGTACCCTAATTTGAAGATTTTAACAGTTTTTCTTGAAAAAACGGTGTTAAATATAATTTTTTCACAATTAATGTTATTATAAATATTAAAGAATATTTTATTCTCTATAAGATTTAATTGCATTTTATACTTTATATTCAAGCGATATAGAGTAATAAATTTATAAAGAAATTAAATTTTATATAGCAGCAAGCTGTGCTATAACCATGGAAATATCTACTATATTAAGAAAATTCTGATTGACAAATGTCAGTGTTAAGTGCATTTGACAGTATGTTTGTGTTATAATTTTCTTGGAAATGTATAATTTCTTACAAAAAACTCTCTGTATGGAATTTTCGTAAATGCCTCATACAACTGACGGAAGGTAATATGCTGGCCATATCAGATTTTTTTTATTTTGTTATATATTAATTAATATCTAGTATCTATAGGTACCGGGTGTCTTAGGCCGACCGACACATAGGCGATTAACATGTAAAATTAGTTAATTGTGAATAGTATCTCCCCAGTGCAAGATATTAAGATGAAATTTTGCATGCTTATCCGGGGATACTATTTCTATGGATTTCAATTCAAATCAGTCAATTTACAAGTGTAATATTAGAATAAATTAAGAAAAATTGTAGAAGTACCATGAATGTTATTCATATCTTGAAAATAATAGTATCTAAGCAACAGCTCTGATAGAGTAGGGGTAACGTGCGCGCTTCACAATTTAGAGAGCAATATTTATTTTTTAATTTTTTCTTTTCAAAATAATTTTTATTATTAGTATGTTTTTAATCTTTTATTAATATTTAATTTAATAAAGTGGATACATAGTACGTAACAAGATTTATTTATTTAAAAAATATTAAATCGTACCTACTAATTACAACATTAAAATTTAAAAATTATAATAAATATTCCACTTTATTAAATTAAATATTAATAAAAGATTAAAAACATATTAATAATAAAAATTATTTTTAAAAGAAAAAATTAAAAAATAAATATTGCTGTCGGTTGGTTTCGAACCCGACTCTCTAAATTGTGAAGCGCGCACGTTACCCCTACTCTATCAGAGCTGTTGCTTAGATACTATTATTTTCAAGATATGAATAACATTCATGGTACTTGTACAATTTTTCTTAATTTATTCTAATATTACACTTGTAAATTGACTGATTTGAATTGAAATCCATAGAAATAGTATCCCCGGATAAGCATACAAAATTTCATCTTAATATCTTGCACTGGGGAGATACTATTCACAATTAACTAATTTTACATGTTAATCGCCCATGTGTCGGTCGGCCTAAGACACCCGGTATATTAGTTGATGAAGGTCATACCTTTACATGTTCTTCAAAATAATCTTGGCAACTCACCAGTTAGGAAAAGCTACAAACGAAACGAGATATTTATTAAGAGAGATAAAATTAGTAATAGTAACTGAAAAGGTCTTAAATCATAAAATATTTTTCTTGTTTTTTAACAATTTTGAAAACGTTTCCTTAATAAATTAGTCTCTATTTATTCGGTGGGAGATAGGGTTGTCTGGCTGTGAGTGGAGGAAATTTGGCGCGCGTAAACCTATCTATCTATGAAAGTAGGGGTGAGGGGTCTTCTAATTTGTTGCCAATGCCAACGCACATTTTGGCAAGTGGACCGCGCACTGTTTATGCATGAGCGGACGGTAATTTATCGGTCTGATGCTGTGGAAGATGCTGCTGAAATAACATAAAAAGAATAGATTTTTTCTTCCCTCGTCTTTGACCGCGAATAAAAAATATTAAATTTGTAAATGGGATTATCTGTAATCTTCAGAGAATTTATTAGTTTAAAAAAATGTTGCTGGGAAAACAGAATTGCATTTTGTGGTTTGTCTAATCATTTAATTGAAACAATTAATAAAAAAGTCTGGAATTTTATTACCCTTTAATAATAATAATAATAATAATAATAATAATAATAATAATAATAATAATAATAAGAATAATAATAATAATAATAATAATAATAATAAAAATAATAATAATAATAATAATAATAATAATGATTTATTGCTCAACAGTTATTTTTTTTGACACACACTCCTTCTTTGATATCAAATGCTGTTCTTACAAGTGAGTAAAATAAAAATGATTTTATTAAATTATCATTTATTTAAAATTGCGATGTTTCGGTTTCTAATGAACAATCTTCTAGGTTTTGTTAATATATAGTTGGAAAAAACTAACAATTACATTAAAAATATGAATTGATACAAGGACGAAAATATCGCCATACAATTTAAAAAGTAATAAAATACGTGCATACATCAGAGCTGCAAAAGTTAAACTCTCCTATGGTGTCTAATAATATAGTTCCTTCAAGAATATGATGTAGAATCGAAATTTTAACGCCTCTATTATTGTCAATGAAAAGATGGTTTCCACTTTCCACTCTCCAGCTACTTATTTTGCGTACTAAGTTTAGCACATTTACAATGCCCTCATAGTTAGTTTGAAATTTGAATTAATTTTAAAAACAAAAATTGTTAACAAGTTGTTCTAATAAAATAGGTAGGTAGAATGTTTAAGTTGTTCAGGGAGGGGGAGAGGCGGGCTCTAAAAGTCACAGGGGGGGGGGGCTGATCTCCCCCGGCCACCCTTGGGCCCTGCATAGTTGTTAAAAACAAGCAGTGGCCCACTTGCTTGTAAACAAAAATTTAGTATTGTTTCATACATGGAAGTTGACTATAGAAAAAAAATTCTAGATCAAAGTTGTATGAAATACACCTACTGGTGAGGGGATATTTAAAAAATAAAGCATAGGTTCCCGGTATAAATTATAGATAATTTTAGAAATTTATCCATAAAATATCATATCATTTATATTTATTTTAAATATATAGATAAAGTAGTAATGCAAATTTGTAGAAAATTTAATTATCTTTAATTTTTATAATAACATTGGTCTCGAAAAAATAATATTTAAAGGTATTTTTCGAAGAAAAACTTTTTTGAGCTTTCCAATTATCTGATTTACACCAAAATCTAATGGGCTCTCAAGATCGAAATACAATGTTTCAAAATTTTCCACACATACATACACGCAGACATCATCGTGAAAATATTAAAATCGGATTCTAGGCACGTTAAAAAGTGGTCATTTACCAAAATCTCGATATACGATTTATAGCACGATCCCTATACCTCCCTTACCAATGGTACCGGGAGGTTAAAAAATGATTTTTTTTGAATCATTTTAACAGTTTTTCTTGAAAAACACTGTTAAATATCCTTTTTACATATTTAATGTTATTATAAATAAAATATTTGATTACATTTTATACTTCATATTAAATGGATATAGAGTTAAAAAAATATAAAGAAATTAAATATCTTATATTAGCCAGCTATACTATAACTCTGAAAACAGCTGCTATATAAATATGGAATCTCTTAGGTACATGAAACTTTCTGTATGGGATTTATACAAAATGTATAGAACATAGAACTGACAGAAGGTAATGTACTTGAAATATGGAATCTTTTCTAAAAAAAATATGGAATTTGTACAAAGTATATGGAACTGACGGAAAGTAATGTGTTGGCCACATTAAATTTTTTTATATTGTATATGTGGACAAAGAATTATTATTAGAATTATTGTCCTTAGTAGACTCACCGACCCGTATTATTTGACCATTATTATAATGCTACATTAATTTGGGAACAGACACTCTTCGCTTCAAAAACGAAGGTTCAGGTGTAGTTCTTTACTTCCACGGTGACCCAATTCGGCTTGGAAGCTTTGTTAGAAAAAAAACCAAACATGAGAAATATTCGTTTTCCGGGAATGGACTGTGTCATATTTTGAGTCAGAGCTCAACGTTTTGCCCGCAGTCATATGGGGCATCTTCAGGAGCAAGGGGGATAGTACGTCTTAAACACGGTTACCCGACGTGTCAACCACGCTAGAGGCCGAGTTTAAGCAACAAGGAGGGAAACTCAGTTTACAAGGTTACCCGACGTGTAAACCACGCTAGAGGCCAAATAAACCAAGTGACGAAAGAAGGCCGAGAAGACAGTTATATACTAATCTAAAGATACGGTAGATGAGCAGAGCTAATGAGGACCAATGGGAATCGAGTTCGTAATGGTAGATTGGGCGTGTCGTGTTCCGAGAATCACCGGTTTCCACATGTGGCTCAAGAAATAGCCATCATCCGGATGTTTCCATATTTCTAAAGTTTCCCTGTATTTACGTCTGTAAAACTCAGGGACAGGAGCTAAAATGCGGGAATTTTCAAATGAGATGTTATGTCCTGTGTTGTGTTGGTGTTCTGCGACCGCAGATGTTAATACCATACCATTACGCAGACAGCGTTTGTGTTCTGACAATCTAGTGTGAGCACTCCTTCCTGTTTCACCTATGTATACTGTGCCGCAAGAACAAGGAATACTATAAACACCGGGTGACGACAAGGGTTCGCGTTTATCTTTAGTTTGGGGGAGTACTTCTGAGATCTTTTGTGGAGGTTTAAAAAAGACCTTAATATTGTTGTTATTGAGAATTCTACCTATTTTGTCCGAGAAACCTTTAATGTAAGGGATAGATGCAAATGTTTCGAACGAGGTATCCACAGGTTTTTTGGGTAAAGGGTTTAATTGTCTATGAATTACATTGTTGATTAATTTTACGTCTTGTTCTGGATTAAACTATGTCTGATGTGATCAAGCTCCTGCTGCAGGAAATCAGGTTCAGAGATTTAAGACAGTACTATCCCCCTTGCTCCTGAAGATGCCCCATATGACTGCGGGCGAAACGTTGAGCTCTGACTCAAAATATGACACAGTCCATTCCCGGAAAACGAATATTTCTCATGACTCAGACTGTGGAAGCCTACGCAATTATTTCAAAAAACCAAACAGTTTTGCAATAACCCTTGTTTCCCTTTAACTGTTATTAATTCAGATGAAATGATCAAGACGCCCACAAACATCCATACCCTAGCTGGAATTAAAACCAGGAACCGGGATTTAAAATATACGAGACAAGAACGCTACCACTACGCTACGTCGGTTAGTGGCCAAAGAATACAACACAAAACACAACACATTATTATTCAACTATAGACTAACGACAAATAAAAGAGTTTTCAACACACCACAAAAAATTACTATTACGTACAACAGAAAATAGATATTCAAATTGACAGACGACATAGCAACAAAAAATCAGTGACAGCTACCCCATCTAGCTAGCACTTAACACCGCGTGAAAAACTCCAAGCGAGAGACATGGAGCTCGCGGCGTCTTCCTCTCACGACGTGTTTGTCATCGGCCGCGACGTCTGCAGCGTCGTTCTGCACGCCTCATCAACCCTAACCGCGGGCCCGGATCGCTATTCCACACACGTTACACATCGGGAGTAGGCCGGCCATTTTACACGCTCCTGAATTTTAAGTCCGCATTCCGCATAGGAAACTTCACATTGAGTGGCTGTTGCGGCGTACGCCTTAATCAGATGGGAGGCTTTTATATTGAATTTGATGGGGGATGTGGTCATTCCGGGTTGCCACAATTTTTTGCTTCATGTATTAATTATCTCCAGAGATTTTATTGGAATTGTTAAACCTTAAATGAATTCTCCATAGTGGTATTTTATCCTTTGCTATGTGTCATTTTGTTTTACAGAGATTTTAATGATGGAATATTTCTACTGCAGATAAAAGTCGACGTCAAAATGAAACTTTCTGTATGGAATTTGTACAAAATACATGGAACTGACAAAAGGTAATGTGCTTGAAATATAGAATCTTGTGCAAGAAAATTTCTGTATGGAATTGG